>PVKU01010469.1:0-51961 GCA_004027475.1 Anoura caudifer | reverse complement strand
ATTTCTTTGTCTTCCCATTGTTTTTGAGGTTCTTCTTATTAGCCTTAACTTCTTAAATTGATCTGTTCTGGCTCCCTGGGTTTATGGTGTGAACTGTGGTAGAATACCTGTGAGATTCAGTGGAGCTGTCTGCTTCAGGTATCCTGGTGTTCACAGTTTCCGCTGTCTTATCTGTTGAAATGCCCCCTCCTTGGGATCGCCTCTGGTTTTTTCACAATTCCAGGGCTGGTTTTTTGTTGTTGTTTTGTTCTGTTTTGTTTTTGTCTTACTCGTGGGTATTTAAAAAGAGAAAAGAGGCAAGAGAAGAAAGAAGAGAAGAAAGAAAAAGAAAAAAAGAGGAAAGAAGAGAAAAAGAAGAAAAAAAAACAAAAAAGAGGAAGCAAGAAAAGATAAAATTGGAAAGAAAGGAAGAAGGAATAAGGCAAGAAAGAAGATACGCAAAGCAAAGGACGTTGAGGGGTAAAAAAAAACAATAATAAAAATAAAAAATAAAAATAATAGAAAAAATAGAAAAAAATTAAAATTTAAAAAGAGAAAGAAGAAAAAAAAAAGAGAGAAAAAAGCAACAAGAAAAAAGATAAAAATAAAATTAAAAAAAAAAAACCCCAACAATTCTTGCTGTTTTCAATCTTGCTGAGCTGGTGTTTCTGGTCTTGTTGGCTGCAATTGTCTAGGGGTGACAGTATCGTTTTGTTCCTGTTCAGCACTCATCTATCTTTACGCTACTGTCTCAGGGCTAGCCCTGGGCCTCTCTGCCCAGGACCTGAGGTATAAGTTCTGAGGATGTGTGTGCTTATCCCGGTTGCACACAGGTGCCTATGATCTCTGTGGTCACATACAGGAGCCAATCCTTGCACAATCGTCCCTGATGGATGGCGGGCTCAGGCGCATGGCTGCCCCTCTGGCACTGGGCACGGGAGGCTGGTGAGTTCAGGCGAGCAGCGGATCAGCTGCCCCGCGGGCGCGCGCCCGCCAGAATGAATTGTACTGATTTTAGAGAGAGAGAGAAACATCGATTTTTTGTTCCATCTCTTTAAGCCCTCATTGGTTGATTTTTCACATGAGCTCTGACCTGGCATCGAACCTGCAAACTTGGTGTATGGGGATGAGCTCTCACCAACTGACCTACCCAGCCAGGGCTCAAGCAGTAATGTCTGTTACATGGCAAACGACTTCAAGAAAGTGACCATCAGACACAAAGAGACTGATCCATAGTTTCAGACAAGGCAACTCCCAGGATGGTGTATGCGAACAGCCGCAGCTTCAGCTGAGGGTTTCTGGTGTAACCGGTGACGAGGCTGCCAAGACTGTTCAATCCCAGCACCGGAACCAGCCACTCCTGCTGTTGCAGCACCTGCACCGGTGACTCTGGCAGCAGGATCAACGTCTCTGCTGACTGTACTGGTCGAAAACTCCCCTGGAATGGCTGTGACATACCATTCAGGGCGCCGTTAAATACCGAGAGCCCGTTCTGGCCCTCGCCTCTGGTTGAGATAACTGACGCTGATGCAGAAATTGGTCTGGGCGCCACTCTGGGTCCAGCTGGGATCTGAACCCGGCTGCAGGCAAGCTTGGCGCTGGCAAAGGGCCCCCTCTCCTGCTTTCTCTCATCCCGGGAGGTGGTGGCCTCAAGTTTTCTTCTTATTCCAAATAAACACTAACAAGTAGCAAAACTACTACCTGGTTTTGCCTGACAAATAGTGAATGACCATGAAAAATCATTCTTAAGTAACACAAATAAAATACCAGACCTGATCTGGAGATTATAGAGTACTTCTAAAAATGCCCGTTTTTTCTCTTGTTGTAAATTATTTATTGGAGAAAAAACAGAAAAGTATAGATAAAGAAAATGCAATTTATAATTCCACTGTTTAGAAGAAACCAATATACTAGCATTTTGATATTTATTTCTCTCATTATTTTCTTTGTTAGTTTATGATTTATAAAAATAGGATTATTTGATTATAGTTTTGTGCTTTACCATTTTAACCTAACATACTATTAGCAAGAATTTTAACAGCAGTATTACATTCCCTTATGTAAATATACCGAACTTGTTTATCTACTACCTATTGTTTGAGATTTAGATTATTTACATTTTTGGTTATAAAAAAATTTAATAAACATTTTTTTAAGATTTTATTTATTTAATAGAGAGGGTACAGGAGAGAGAAAGAGAAGGAGAGAAACATCAATGTGTGGTTGCCCCTTGCGCGCCCTCCCACCAGGGACCTGGTCCACAACCCAGGCATGTGCCCTGACTGGGAATTGAACCAGCGACCCTTTGCTTCACAGTCTGGCGCTCAATCCACTGAGCCACACCAGCCAGGGCTAATAAACATTTTTATACATAGTTATATATTCTCTTTTCTTCTAGTTTTATTAGACTAACTCCCCAAACTATGTTTGTTTTAAAGTTTCTGAGTACTTGACTGTGTAAATATTTTTTATAGAAATATATTGACATGTAACATTATAATAGTTTCAGGTGCACGACATTAGTTGATATGTGTAAAATATTTTAGAGGTGATTCTTTTTGGATAAACTGTATGTTTAAATTTTATTTTTTAATTATTAGAACAGCAGAAACATATTGCAGAAGATAATTTTGAAGCATCATCATAATTACCATTTTCAAGCGCATGTATTTAGTACCTTCATGAGTGTTAGTCACAGAATAAGTCACACAAATGCAGAATGTGACTCCTGGGAAATATAACAGATGACAACTCTGATTACAGGCTGAAAAGTACATGAATGACAAGGCAAACACCAAATAAAAGTAACCATAGACAACATTTGTATAATTTAGGAAAGAATACTGAAGAGAAGAAGATGGAAAATATTTTTCATGTTAGCAATTTTTTCCCTGTGAGCAAAGGTCATCATTCAATGGATTCATCCCTAGTTTATACAATCAAAGTTTTCTTCAAGAAAGAGGCAAGTGAAAATGAAAAAGGGGTCAGAAGGTCAGACTTTGACAGGTGAGAATGGGATGCTGAGAACAGACAGCCATCAAAGTAGGGCTGGTAGATAGGAAAATATCACACATACAAACAACACGATCTGGGCTTCAGAGCTTCAGAGAACGTCAGATTAATAAGCCAAACGTGAGAGGTGTCTTCATCTATCAAATACAGAAACTAAAGACTTATCAAGAAACTGGTACTGAGTTCCATTCCCATTGAAACATGCCAGAGCTGTGCCCAGGCTGATGGAAAACTCCTCAGAGTTCGAATCATACGACCGTGACCTTTCGTCCCCACTTCAGACCTAGTTTAAGATGGATGAATAGATTCAACCTATCTCATCTTCCCTGTTGGTCTTTGCTCATGGTTTAAATTCTCTGGAATCTCAGATGTAGTTCATTTTTATTAATAGGGAAGAGCTGAGCATAAAATATGTACCTTTCACTGCCTTTGAGGAGTGAGGAGGAGGATTTTGTAGATCTTTCTTTTGCTTAAACATTGAATACATTTTAATTCTGATTAGTGCATTTTAGGATGACTTGTTTCTCACTTCACTTGATGATGTCTTCAATTTCCCCTACTTTCCCCCAAGAGGTTTGCTTTTAACATATTTTTCCATTTCAGAAGTCAATGACTTTTATTATTTCATAAAATTTCTTTGTAGATGTAGTTTCACCTTTGGACTACTTGGGCTTCTATTAACATATTTCTTTCTGGATTGTTTGCCTTGCTTTGCCTTTCTGAGAAAGGGTTAACCTGTACCTCAAATCAATTGCCACCACTTTCCTAAAGTGTTCCATACCTGCACTTCATCTCAACCCCCTTCCCAATGCCATTACCTGCTCTCCAGCCAAATTCATTGTCGCTTTTCTAATTAACTTTTGGTACATAGCTTTGGCAAAAATTAATCGTTGTATGTTGCAGTCTATTTGCATATATGTTTACCCAGCTAATACCTTCAGGTTACTTTCTTAAAGATTCACTAATATGTATTTTTACTACTCACTCCTGACAGTAAATGTATATAGTAAATAAATATATAGTAAATATACATAGTAAATTTACATATGGTCTATAATAATAATCCAATTGTCACTGGATTCAAGGACAAATGGGTGTGTGGGTTCATTGCTTTAGATATTTACTTCTGTAGGACACCAGAACCATTTCCCAAACACCACTTCTCCAATTGTGTGGATTTTTCTCAGATTTTGTTTCTCAGATGAAGGAATCTGTGTTTTGTTTAGACTCGCAGGCGGACAGTTGCAGTTTACGGGCAGTTTGGCGGCCAGCCTTGTGCCGGAAGTGCTTTTCAGACACAAGCGTGTGAACCTACGCAAGGATGTCCCATAGAAGAGGGATGTGGAAATCGGTTCCGGTGTTTTTCAGGTATATGTTTTCCATCAGTTTAGCATGCAAAGTGTAAACTTGAATGTCATTTGTTTAACTTGCTCAGTATATATTTGTTGAATTTGACTGAATTATATTGACCTATAAGTTAATTTCCCCCAAGTATCAGTGTCACTTTTATTGGTATAGTAATCACACACTCAACTATTATTCTTTCAAAATCAAGAGGAAGCATGTGGTAAAAAAAAAAAGTAAGGATACCCTAGGCCTTTTGGAAAGAAATATGACTACTGACAGACCCAAACAGTACTTGACATTGCATTTTTGGTGAAGATCTGGCATGAGCACTGGGATTGGGCAAAAATGATATTACAACCAAAATCATTATGTTTATAAGAAAATCAACTGTAATAGCTAATCAAGGAGCAATACAGGTCACCCCAATGGGTGATTGAAACAAAGTTTTTCCATTTTTTGATTTATTGTCTATGATGCATTTGTGCAATCAGATTAGTTCAACAACCTTTAGCAAACATTTATTATTCTTGTTATATTCCAGATATACTGAGGAGGGCTGTGGATTTAGAAATGAAACACGTAGCCTCTTCCCTAAAAAATAATTAAAGTTTTATGAACAGAATACTACATAAATAATTTCTGTGTTAGAAGTGCACCTCAACAATACCTGTCAAATTCCTATTTTACTTTCAAAACCCAAATGAAATGACACCTCCTTTGGGAAGCCTTCCCTAAACTTTAACTGATAAAGCTAATTAACAAACGCTTGTCTGCGTTCCCTACATACCTTGTACCACCTGTATTCTGGAGTATCTGTTGGCCTGGATGCCTCTTGGTAGATTGTGAACTCTGAAGAAATAGAGGGAGAGACAAAAGTAGGTTTACAGTTGTGAGTATGCAAAATACAGAGTTGATGTTTGTGTTATTATTCATTTATTAATTATTGTATTTTCCATATGAACAACTGTGAAGCTCCCTTTGCCCCACCCTGTATTTTATGGGATTTTTTGCACCTGGAGTGCCTGGTGCATAGTTGACTCTCAACAAATGTTTGCTGCATTGGACTGAGTGACAGCATAGTGGGGTGCATGCTGCACTCTCAGGACAGAGTGTGCCGTACCTGCCTACTCTGAGGACGAGAGGAAGCGCATGCATTGTAGCCTGTGGGATAGGGATGGTTTCTGAGGGGAGATCATGTGTAATGTGATTCTTGAAGACAAATGGGTAGTAGGCAGAGAAAACCCATCTAGGCAGAGCGTATGTAAGTGCAGGGTCAATGGCAATGACAGAAGGCCTGGCCTTTATTCATGTAAGTGATCCAATAAGACTAGGGCATAGGGAGCTAGCAGGATGTCTAGAGACGAGGCTGGAGAGGTAGCTGGGGGCTGGGGTGTTTGCCCTTCCGTGTTCCCTCGGAACCCTGTGCCATGTCTACTGCGACAATGATGGTGTTGATGGTAGTGATCTATGTCTTCATAGTCTTCCTGCTCCTTTGTAAAGGACATTAAAAGCCACCCAGATACCCGTTTTATTCATAGTTGTATCCCCACACCCAGAAGAGTGTCTTGCATAGAGTTGGTGCTAAAGAAACATTGAGTTTTAACCTTTGGCTCAGTTCCTGTGCTCTCAAAGCTGGCACATCCACATCACCAAGAAGGGCAGAAATTGTCAGTAGTTCCAGAAAAGAAACTGAAAGTTGAAGGGCAGGAGGTCACGCTAACTTCCCAGTGGTTGGCACTGTATGATTTGGGAGGATTCAGACAGACTGCCGGCTGCTCATGAGAGAAAGCCTGGAATGGGAATTCAGGTTTTATTTTCGATTTTGTGTCTGGCCAAGGTGAGAATCAGTTTTGTGTGCTGCAAAATGAGGATGAAAATAATCACCAGTTTTCCCCTGGACATGCTGAAGATTTAGATCGAATTCACATTAGCAGCCCAGTGTGGTGCTGGGGATTGGAGGCAAACCTTTCTGATCCCATGTGGTGGTTCCTTTCTTCCCTCTTTTATTTTTGTGTGGCGGCTCTCCTCGTGGGCAGGTCAGTGCATCAGCAAATCCTTGGTTTGCAATGGTGACTCTGACTGTGAAGAGGACAGTGCTGACGAGGACAGATGCGAGAACACAGAGAGCAGGCGTTCCTGTGACCTTGATAAACCTCCTCCCAACATAGAACTTACCGGAAACGGGTAAGGGGCTGGGCAACCTCCTGTGCACGTTGGTGGGTAATAAGTCTTCCTTTGGTTTTGTTTTATTTATTTATTTTTTTATAAATCTAATAGCAAATCATCTGATAGTCAAACCTTTGGCTCAGAGCTCTTTGCCACATCCTGAAACACCCTTTTAGTTCCCATCTGTATACCGGTAAATATATATATATATATATTTTACCATATATATATATATATATATATATGGTAAAATATCTAGTGACCAATTGTCCCTGGACTGTCCTGGCTTTAGCACCAAAAGTCCTGCATCTAGGGAAACATCACAGACCCTGGAAAAACCCTGAACAGTCGGTCACACTATGGGAGGGAGGGTGGGAGCAGGAGGGAAAAGAGAGAGACAGAGAGAGAGCGTGGTGATTCAGTGAGGCAGGGCTACTCAAGGGAATGGAGGCAGTAGCATGAGAACAGGGAAAGGGGAGAGGTGTGTTGGGAATATTCAGGCTGAAAAGTAATTGCTCAAACTAGCTGAGAAATTTCATTTACAGGCAAAATGGGGACTAAAAGAATTCTGAAGAATTTTTAAGGGTCAGAAACCGAAGTTAAAATTTCAAGGCTTTAAAATAATCTATTATGGAATGATAGATGTAATTTTTTCCTCTGATATCTTAAAATTCAGTCCCAGAGAAATGATAAAATTACTCTAAAGGGTCTACCAGGCAGCCTGCTAAAAGACAATCAGTTGAAATTCGCTGTAGAAAGCTCTCCCTCTCTGAGTAATCTTAATTGTATTGGTTTTATCTACAAATTGAATTTAAAGCCAGCTGCTGCCATAGATACAAAAGGGCCGTGTGTTGCCCAAACATGTTCTTACACTGCAAAGATGTTGGCTTTTCCCAGATGTCAGCTTCAGTCCTTGTACCAAGCAAGGGAGGCTGGATACCGAACGTGCGCTCTGGGATGCTGTTCCCATCGTTTGCGCTCTAACACATCCTTAACCGGGATGTGTGTCTAGAGTTCTCTCATGATGCCTTTTGCAGCAAGTGCTATTTCTGATTTTAGCCATCTTTTTTTCTTCCTTAAAAAAACCCCAAACAACAGTTACAATGCCCTCACCGGCCAGTTCAGGAACAGAGTCATCAACACAAAGAGTTTCGGTGGCCAGTGCAGAAAGGTGTTCAGTGGAGACGGAAAGGATTACTACAGACTGAGTGCCAACGTCCTCTCCTATGCATTCCAGGTACTTCGTGGCATGGATTTTGCTTGTTTCAAACCCGGGACTTGCTGCTAGAGATCATTATTGTATGACGTTCATTTTTTTTAGTGTTTGTGGAGAATTTACCTGTGCCTACTATATGTGGTCATTCTTATAAATGTTTTATATGGACTTAAAAAGGACACATATTCTGTAACTCTGGAGTACAGGGTGATGGTGCTTTTAGCTTGTGCCATGGAAGCTGAAATGTCGATTTGCCCCATTTTCATTCATGTCGCCTCTGCCCCACGTGGGCCTGGGACCTCATGGTCTGCCCCTGCATGGTGTCAAAACTCAGCTCCCTGGTCGTGCCTGGTGTGATCATTTCCTTAGAATTGCCACAGTGTCCCTTAAAAATGCTTCTATTTTTAACTTGTGAAATATTTCACATATACACAAAAGAATGTGAATAACATGTACGTGCAGTTGAAAAAAAACTAATAAAACAAATACCCATATACGCTTATCACCCAACTCAAGAACCAGAATATGACCAGGGACGTAACGGTTCTCACTCACCCTCTCTGATCAACCCCCCAGACCCCACTCTCCAGGCAACCACTATCTTATATTTCATATTAACCATTTTCTTGTTGTTCTGCATAAGTGTATCCCCTATGTCTTCGTCTCTAAAACTTCGTAACTTAGTTTTGCCTGTTTTGGCCATTTATATAAACAACTCATATAGTATATAGACTTCTATGGATTTATTTTCACTCAGAATTGTTGGGTTGAATTTTATTCGTGCTGATGTAGACGGCATTTGTAGTGTTGCTCCCTGTAGTTTCTTATGAAAATGCCTGAGCATTCTTGTGCGTGAGGCCATGCAAACGAGGGAGGATTCCTCCAGGGCACTCCTGGAACTCAAGGTGCTGCCTGGTCTACGACACACTTTACTAGGTAAAGTTTCCAACGTGTAGCGATTTATGGCCCACCAGCAGTGTGGAAGGGGGTCGGCGCGCCATGTCCCTCCTGGTGTGGTCCGTATTACCTGACATTTGCATTTCGCTGATGGCCTCCGTGAGAATCTCCTCCGGCTCCAGGCTTCTGCTTTTCACATGCCCTTCCTATCGGACACACTGAAACTCATCCTCTTCCTTGATTTCAGCACACAATCTACTGATGCAAAAACAGTTAGGGCTTTGGAGAACATTCCTGAAGATTTGCAGGTAATATAGAAGAAAATTTTTTCTGTTGCAGTAGTGCAAACACATTCAACAAAAACAGTTGGCATCCTTTATCTCAAAGCATTTGTCCTTCCACAAGCTCAACTAAATGAACTTCTGGTCTCATCCTGATTTAGATTCTTCCTTTCTTCCTTCCTTTTTTCCTTTTCCTCTACTTTCCTTTCCTTCCTTCCTTCCTTCCTTCCTTCCTTCCTTCCTTCCTTCCTTCCTTCCTTCCTTCCTTCCTTCCTTCCTTCCATCTGTGGAGATTGCTTTTATTTTGTCCTGGAGTCACTGAGTGGGTTCGCAGTTGCTCTTCTTCTTTGCCTCTTCCTTGCTGTCTTCTTCCAAGTTCTCCTCTCTTAGTGCTCTCCTCCCTGCTTCCCAGAGTGCCCCAAATTTCCAATTCATTGCTTCCTACCTATTACTCCGAAATTAGTAAACTGAGATTATTAGGATATTCAGACAGAAGGGCCCTTGTTTATCAAAATTAACCCTCTCCAGAAAGCAGTTTTGATTATGAAGAGCAATCTCACCATCCTCCAACTCACAACAGAATAAATTACATTTAAGAGTTATTGAATGGTGAAACTGATGTGAAAAATAATCATAGTTACCAATTTGAATACCTCTTGTGGCACCTGCACTATTTTTGTCAATTTGTAGGGGTCTGCTCCTCACAATATCTTTGGAAGACAAGTGATAGTTTACAATTTTATCCATGTAGAAGCTGAGGCTCAGAGAGAGGACTTTAGCTGGCTTATCCAAAGTCACAAAAATTATTACATAGTGGAGCTCGGATCCAGCCTGTCGGACTCGGCAGCCCCTTATTTTTCCACTATACTTTGCTCCCCCAGTGCATTGTATTTAACTGCACTTCAGTCCTAAATCCTACATGGTGAATAATACACATTCAAATGCAACCTGTGGCCAGAAGGGAGAGTGTGAGATAGGCATTTGTAGAAAAAATTTTCTCTCTCTATTCCTAGGAGGATGTGTTGATAATTCTTTCATAATTATAAGAGGGAGAAATGAAAAAAAAAGCACATGTATTTGGGTGTAATTTAGAAAGTTACAGAACAATGAGAACAGAAAGGAAGAGACTCTGTGATGTAGTTGGAAGGCAGGCATGGCGGAGTCCACAGCTTCTGAAGACGAGGAACGATTTGGGAACAGCGCATCCTGACACTTGTTTTTCTCCGCATGGCTTGGTGTTTGGATTGACATCTCAACACCTTTCCAGTCACTGAATTTGTAGGTGTTTGTCACAGTGGAGGGAAATTACAGGCTGTTAGTGAGTGAAGAATGTAGCTGTTTCGAGGATCCAACCCGGGGAAGCGAGAGGGAAGCAACAGGCGGTGGGTCGGTCGTTAAAGCGCTAAACCCAGGAGGGGTGTGGGCTGGTGACTGTCCTCCACAGTGCAGAGATTGACCTTGGGCCACTGGGGGTCAGCTCTCTACGAGGCAGAAGGCAACTTCTGGTTTGCTAGAATGTAAATACCAGTGAATGATCATGTAGCAGAACCAGTAAACCTCTGTTAGAATCTCTGGTTTGGTTATCAGCATTAGAGGTTATCGGGGCAAAGCCAGAGGCAGCCACTTTGCTGAGGCGTCATTTCTCATTCCTTGTGTTCTTCATACCACAAGGAAGCTTTCGGAACATATGCGTGTTCCTCTGGGAAGGTGTCAGTCTGCTTCGTTCATCCTGGGAGGCGGCCGAAAGACTTGTACCGATTCTCAGCAGGAAATGAGTTGCTAGTGAAAGATCAGCATGGAGAAAATAAATAACTTCCTGGATCTTGCTGTATTTGGTCTTGAATGTACTTCATTATATTTTTGAAGAGAAATCCTATCTGCATATCAAATGAGTAACAAAAACATATTCTAAAAGCAGTTTTAACTACGGCTTAATTATTTTATCTTCTGTGTCCTCTGTTTAAACTCGGTTCAGTTTAGATGTCTGAGATACTAGCTTGTTAACCAGAAATAATTTAAATAATAATAAAACTATGTGCATTAAGAAGCATTTATATATGAAGCAGTATTTTAAGTGCTTTACATTGATTATTTTCTTTACAATAACTCCAAGTAGGTACTGTTATTTCTATTTTACAGATGAAGCAACTGAGGCAAAGCAATGCTGAAAAACTTAGCCCCGATCCTAGAGGTAGCAGGTGACAAGCAGGGGGCCTGAACTCTGGAAGTGCATGTGACTCCAGGGTCCCTGCAGTGCACTCTACTTTGATGGGGTTAGAGCATGTGTAAGTGTGGATAGGAATGAGACAGCAGAGAAAGAAAAGTTGACGTTGTAGGGGAGGGAATACTCAATCAGTTAAATATGTCTTTTGAGGAGGTAGGAGGAAATGAATACTGAGAAGAGACAGAGAAGTTAGCCTTAGATGGGAGGAGGGACATCTGTGGAAGAAAGGGGAAGGAGAAACGCTAATAACTTTGTAGTTTGGTTAGCCAGAAGGTTAAGAGTGCTCTGTCTGATCACAGGAGTGTTTGTAAACAAAGAGGTTAAGTTCATCTTCTTAGAGGAAAGGAAGTGGTGGCATGACTGGAGGACTGAGGTAGTCGCAGAACTTTGGAAACAGTTACGGTAGGAAATGGGAGAGGGAGAGAAAATTGAATGGAGAAATATCGGACTGCTAGAATGTGTTGAAGGTTCCGCTGAGGCTGGAAATCATGAATGGATGTACAAAGGCACTGATCTGTAGTTGTGTGATTTTTCTATGGTGGGGCTAAGCAGCTTGGCTGCAACCATTAAACCAAGGTCGGGTGTTTGCCAGACAAATATCATGGCAGACACATATATGCAAGGAAGTTAAGTTCACTGGCGAGAGAATGGTTGAAGTCCTAACTGCAACAGGAAAGAAGTGAAAAGGTGAAGGTGCTGATAAGGAGAAAAGAAAGGAAGAGAAATTGATGAGGTTGTCCGTACGAAGTTGAATGACAGAGAAATAATAGGATGAGGGTGAAAAGAGTAAGCGGTGTTGGAGTGTAGGATGTTTGAATTTATGATTTCAGAGGGAACTCAGAATCTAAGCTGGAAGGAAGAAGTATTAAGGAAAATTTAAGATCCTACTACTTTGAAAAAGGATGATTTTTGCAGTTATGTGTAGAGTGCATGGGAGTGAAGAGATGCTGAACTAAGCTGCTAAGAGGCTTACTTGCATAAATCATAACAGAATCGGAGAGTTAAATCTACTACAGGATCACATAGAACATTCCAAAACAAAATCCAAATAATTTGATTGCTTCATATAACCTATTTCTATTTCTGTTCTTCTCTGTTTGGTAAAAAAAAAAAAAAAAGAACCAAATGTTTTGTACTTTTTTATTGTAGCCTTGTTACTTTGTTCACTTCTGGGCTAAACGTTAGCATTAAAGGAAAATGGAAGGTGTTTGCACACAGATGTATTTTGTGAATCATTTGGAATTGCCACTATTGATACCGTTTCTCTTGCTTAACAAAGAGTAATTATAGAATGAACTCTATTCCTTACGCTCCTACAGGCCTGGTCTTAATGACAGACACCACGGCTTTGTGTCAGTGAAGAACTTAGTCTTTTGGAGACTGTATGAAGAAAGTATCCATATTAAAGTATCTATGACAAAAGAGTCTTGATTATGTCCAAATCTTAATCTGTTTATAGCAAAATTTTCATTTCCTTTATAGGTGAAAATAAATAATGATTTTAATTATGAATTTTACAATAGTAGCTGGTCCTATGTAAAACAAACATCAACAAGCTATTCATCATCTGGAAGAAAAAAATCCTATTTTGGATTTTCATCATCTTCTTCTTCATATGATTCTAGGACATATTTCAATGAAAACCAGAAGAGAAAGGTTAGTATGAAATATTAGTTAATATTTCCATATTTTACTGGTTTAAGGATTTATAACATTAACAAGTGTGTTTGCCAAAAGCCTCAGCTTTCATGTTTTATTTCTTTTTAAAAATATTTTATTTATTTATTTTTAGACAGAGGGGAAGGGTGGGAGAAAGAGAGGGAGAGAAACATCAGTGTGTGGTTGTCTCTCACATGTCCGCCACTAGGGACCCAGCCTGCAACCCAGACATGTGCCCTGACTGGGAACCAAACCAGCAACCCTTTGGTTTGCAGGCCGGTGCTCAATCCACTGAGCCACACCAGCCAGGGCAGCTTTCATTTTTTAAATGGGGCAATAGTATCTTCTCCAGAGACAGCAATATTTCTTTAAAAGGTACAGTCTTGTCTTGCTAATTCTCTTTGAATATTTATTTATACTTTTATTTCTTCATTAAAGTGTTTGTACTTATCTCAAAACCTAAAAAAAAAACTTTCATATCTTCTAGTTAAAACTTTCCTAAGTTTCTCATCCATGATTACTGATGCTACTATTTTAAGTGTTGTAATTTTAAAAATCCAACTAATATGTGCTTCCTAAATGCTAATACTAGAAAAATTTTAAAATACTTTTATTACTTTTGAGATACCAAAGTTTCATATAAGGAAGTGAAAAGGCTTAAGATACTTCATTGTTTTGAAATTTCAAAACTTTCATCTTGGGCAACCCGAACAGTGACATGAATTGTATTAATTGATACACATTTATTGCTGAAAAAATTTTTAGGCTGATGATCGTTCACCATTTGCACATTTTATCTCATTCCTAAAATCATTAACTTGATCAATAAATCATGCAAGGGAGGTATAAAATAATATTTTGTTTGTTTTATGACTAAGAAGCGGAAATATGAGCTATGGAAACATCATACTCATATCATTTCAGGTAAGTGAGATTTGGTAAAGGTAGATCTTTCATGAACGTTATGAAACATGCTTAAGAAGTAATTAAAAGGCCTCATTATAAAGTGGCTGAACTTGTCAGTACTTCAGTATGGGAGCTAATTATACAGTCACACTACCTATCAGTCATCACTGAGAGGCAGATCCTAGGGACACATTATTTTATACACTTATTTGTGGAATTGTCTGGCTGTTAATGAAGTTGGTTCTCTCTCTGCAGTTGAGGAGGGCGTACCACCTCGGTCATGGTGTTTTCAAGGCTGTGTGTAGAATAAATTACCATGACATCTCTCAGATAGTATTCCTACTTGGGATTCCAAAAATTCCTTACATTGCTCCAAGTGAGTGGGCCCAGAACACACCTTCTCGGGCATCAGAGTTAAAATTCAGATAGTCCGGGTTGAAGACGGCTGTCGATGAAGACTTTGGACAGGGCATTATCTCCGCGACCCTCCTCGACCTTTTCACTTGGACTGAAAGCTGCCTTTACTCTCCCCACAGAGCTATCAGTTGCTGGTTATTCAGAACACCGTGGAAGTGGCTCAGTTCATCAACAACAATCCGGAATTTTTACAACTTGCGGAGCCCTTCTGGAGGGAACTCTCCCAGCTCCCCTCTCTGTATGACTACAGCGCCTACCGAGAATTAATCGACAACTACGGGACACATTTTCTGCAGTCAGGAGCCTTAGGAGGAGAGTACAAAGTTCTATTTTATGTGGACACAGAAAAGATGAAGCAAAGTGGTAGAGTATTTTTAAAAATCTTATAAAACACCATTGCAGGAATTGTGATGGGGAAATTACATCTAGTTAATTTAAACTTTAGAGCTTTAAACTAAGGCAAATAGAAATTAAATTGCAGAGGAATCCCAAACTATAAGAATCCACTGTACTCTAACTCAGAATCATATAGACTTTAAGAAAAGCCTGCTTATCTTTTTAGACAGTGTCCTGAAATGTGAGTTAAACCGTTACCAGTCTTGGCTACCTCCAGAGGGTGTTGACTGGGTTTTGAGAATACTTTATAAGCTTTCCCATTTCTTAGATTACATAATATTCCTCAGGGAAAATTAATGAGTCATTGACTGTTATTGCAGAAATCGAGATGGTTTTAAAGAACTATTTCATTCACCTCTGT
The DNA here is from genome assembly GCA_004027475.1 of Anoura caudifer. Lineage (NCBI taxonomy): Eukaryota > Metazoa > Chordata > Mammalia > Chiroptera > Phyllostomidae > Anoura > Anoura caudifer. Next base: position 37,100 of record PVKU01010469.1, on the reverse strand, counting down.
TCTTTACCACTCATATTCCTTTAAAAAAATCTGCTCTGGGTATCACAAGTTTGCTTGCTACGTGACACCTGTAACTGCAGCTTAAATTCATTGGCTGCCTTCCTTCCAACAGGTGAGTTCTGGATCCTAGCAATGACCCTCACTGTCACCCAGTGCGGTGGCCACTACAATTCCTGTGTCACAGACTGACACAGTGGGGCTCAGTGCTTCAAGGAGACACATCAAAGGGCATGTAGATCCTAAGAAGATCTAAGCAGCTCCAAAGTCAGCCTAGCTTTTGCCTTCCGCCATGTGGCTGACAGAAATGCCTGTTGTTTATTGGAATTGGAACATGCCGCTCAGTTCATGCTTTGAGGACTCACAGTGAAATCCTCACCCGCTACCCCAGTGTGGGAAGGGAGGGAGCCAGGACTTACTGTGCGCTTTTCCTTTCCAAAGATCTTTTGGCTCTGGTTTACTAACCTTCCCAGTGAAACCTGCTCCTTCCCAACTTTGTCCTTCAGCTGACGCCCGCGCTTCCTTCTCCATCCCAAACCTTCGCTAAATTTAGGGTGTGTCTCGTCAGTCAAGATGCCCTTATGACCTTGGAGGGCACCAAGCCTTTTTTAAAAACCATGTTTAACTATTTCATTAAAGCAGCAGTTTAAAAATGTGCGGTAGCATACTTTATTTACTTTTCTGTAACAAGAAATAATTAGTGAAGAGCTGCTATTAAAATGTGATGGTAAAATCAGAGCCGTAGGTTTAAAAAATTGATACTGCAGCATCCAGGCCATACGTCTACTTGGTATAACTGTCGTTGGGAGGTTATAGGGAGATGTTCCCAATTGTCTAATTACATAGTCACCAGAGAGAACGCAGGGCCACTTCCCAGGCTTACAGCGGTTGCTTCCATTATGGCTTCTGGAGTGTGCGAGGCTTCCTCCCCGAGATTCAGAGGACGCCTCGTGGCTTCGCCCTGTGGGTGAACTACAATACTTTCCTGTTTCCATCGGCAAAATTTTTCCATCGGGCTTAACGTTTAGTAATAACATTGAAGTAGCATTTGGACTTTTCTAACTTCACAGGTTGGATTAAATTTCGTAAGCACAGGTTTTGGTAGAAATGACAGAGGTGATAGTTCCCCTGAAAATTAATCCAGAAAGTGGCTTGATCTGAACTTAGTTTCACTGCTCTTCTTTTTCTTCTTTTTTAAATTTAGGATTTAAAAGAAATGGAGAGAATTTTTTAAAGCTTTCTTAATTTCATAAAAGTATTTTTTGAGTAAAATTTTCCTCTTGAGTGGTTTCTGTTCTTCCTAAATGTTTTAATTTATATGTAATCAAATTTCCCGGGACATAATACAGGGTGGGGCAAAAGTAGGTTTACAGCTGTGAGTACAGGAAACCCAGTTTATTCTTGTAGTATTACTCCTTAATTATCGTATCCTTGTCCATATGAACAGTTGTAAACCTACTCCCCCCGTGTATTCCCCCATTGTTCTTTAAGAAATATTGAGGTTATTATCCTTAATAAAATTATATAAGAAGTATTTTCCCACACTTTATTATTTTCTATCCTCTTTTAAAAAAATAAATACATGTGTTTGATAATGAGTGGTAATTTTCACATACTAAGGTTATGAGTCAGGGGCAGGAAATGTCAGAAACCAGAGGTGTTTAAGATAGAGAGATGGAGGCTGTCAAACTAGGGTTTGAGAATTAATCGCTGTAGAACAGGATTCCAGCTTTGGGGTCTCTAGCAGATGGGCTGGAGCCCACCACACATCTACTTGTACTTGCGTCATGCCTCAGAGGCTGACTATAAATTAGTGAAAGTTATCGCTCCCTGGGGTATTTAATTTCTGCTCCCTCCACTGCTTCATGTAGAAATCACCCCCAGCTCCTTCTCTTTCTCTGGTCAAAATTAGAAGGGGCCTCTATTTGCTCAACCATTTGAAAGTGCATTTTGGTATCTGTTACTTTGTTTAATAACAAAAATCAAACATTCCTTTTTCTGACCCTGGACTCTTCTAGATCATGTGAAATGCACCTGTCATGCCAGTCTTGATTAGATGGTCGTGGTCGTAGGAGATGACTTCTTGTCTTCACTCTCACACCTGGTGGCATCTCAAAGGTCTTCAACAAAATTAAGCCCCTTTTAATTTTTCCCACCAGGTCTTACTTCAATAAGTACGAAGGACTGTAGTTCCAAAAATATCAATTTTGTGATTTCATATTCTTCAAGCAAATGCAAGGAGCTGAAAGATGCCTTAAAATGGGCTGCAGGTAAATGGGAAAGGGGCAGTATACATTATAAACTTCACCTCCATCCCTCTCTCTTTGTTAATTCCTAATCATCAAGGTCCTTTAAAATTTTAGCAAGTGTCCTATTTTGTGTTTTTCAAGTGTTTGGTAGTTTTTGCTTCTGATCTCTCTTTCATATGTCAAGGCAATGTGACTCATGCAGAGTGAGATTCACTGGGCATCTCCTCTGCACTGTGGATATGTCCTCAGTGTCTGCCACTTCTCTCCCCTATGGCGACTGTTGGCAGACAAGCCTGGAAAAATGTCGCCATCAGGAGAAGGTTCAGGTTCTCTCTGTGACATGGATGCTCAGTGAGGTTGAAGTCTTTGGGCACATGCTGTGGGTGACGGTGGTGGTAGGCAGGTGGGGAACCAGGATTCTGGTGTTTGAGTGAAGAATTAACATGAGGGTGAGCTGATCTAGGCTGTGTCTAGAGGCCAAGTGACAGAATTGGGGTTCAATCCTGATAACAAGGGGCACCGTTAAAGGGTTTAACACAAGATGTGATTGGATGGACATTCACAAGGATACAGTTGCAAAGGAGGAAGAAAGACTGAGGAAGCAGGATAAGAACCAGAAAAGATGAGTAACATGGAAAGTAAAGGAGGAGAGGTCGACAGAGAGAAATGCTAGAGAGCAGGTGAGTAAGAAAAGGACTGAAGACTCTTGGATTTGAAGACATTGGATTTGGCAATTAACACTTAATTGCCTGCAAATGGAGAGATTCTTAGCATGGTAGAGATAGAAGTGAGACTACAGTTCCGGCCAAGACGGAGGTGTAGGTAGAAACTCTTTGCTTCCTCACACAACCAAAAGGAGGTAACAACCAATCTAAAATCAATAACAACCAGAAATGCCAGAAAAATCGAATTGCATGGAACTCTGACAACCGCGGAATTCAGGAAACAATCAAACAGAACAACCATACCGGTGAGGCTTCGGACGGAGAGAAACTGTGGGAAGGCCGGTGGACCATGCAGGTGGGGCTGGCTGAATGGGAAACTGAGACTCACTCAGAGCTGACTGTGGACTATGGCTGTTGTCACGGTGTGAGAAACTCCCAGTCTCACACGAGAGTTCGTTGGAAAGTGCACTAGAGACGAGCAGGTGAGCTGCATTGTTCCCTCTCTGGCCCCTCCTCCACAGGCAGCGAAGCAGTGCAGCAAGGAGGGTTGCCTGCCCCGGTGAATACCTAAGGCCCCGCCCCTTACAACTTAACATGTGCTCTGAACAAAGAAATAGGCCCCAATGAAAGAACAGAGCAAAACTCCAGAGAGCTAACTAAGCAAGGAGGAGATAGACAAACTATCTGATGGAGAATTTAAAGCCCTGGTAATCAGAATGCTCACAGAACTGATTGAGCTTGGTCAAAAAATGAAAGATACTCAAAATGAAATACAGCAAAATATTCAGGGAACCAACAGTGACAGGAAGGAAACCAGGACTCAAAGCAACAATTTGGAACAAAAGGAAGAAATAAATATCCAACTGGAACAGAATGAAGAAACAAGAATCAAAAAACTGAAGAGACACTTTTGAACCTCTGTGACAATGTGAAACGTTCCAATATCCAAATTTCAGGGGTGCCAGAAGGAGAAGAACAAGAACAAGAAATTAAAAACTAATTTGAACAAATAATGAAGGAAAACTTCCCCAATCTGGTGAAGGAAATAGACTTCCAGGAAGTCCAGGAAGCCCAGAGAGTTCCAAAGAAGTTGGACCCAAAGAGGAACACACCAAGGTACATCATCATTAAGTTACCCAAGATTAAAAACAAAGACAGAATCTTAGAAGCAGCAAGAGGAAAGGAGACAGTTACCTACAAAGGAATTCCCATTAGACTATCAGCTGATTTCTCAAAAGAAACCTTGCAGGCAAGAAGGGGCTGGAAAGAAGTATTCGAAGTCATGAAAGGCAAGGACCTACATCTGAGATTGCTCTATCCAGCAAAGCTGTCATTTAGAATGGAAGGGCAGATAAAGTGCTTCTCAGATAAGGTCAAGTTAAAGGAGTTAATCATTGCCAAGCCCTTATTATGTGAAATGTTAAAGGGAGTTATCTAAGAAATTGAAGAAGAGCAAGAACTATGAACAGTAAAATGACAAAAAAAACTCACAATTATCAACAAATGAATCTAAAAGAAAAGAAAAACAATGAAAAAAACTAAGCAAACAACTAGAACAGGAACAGAATCAGAGAAATGGACATCACATGGAGGGTTTTCAGTGGGGAGGGGGAGGGGAGGAATGGGGGGAAAGTACAGGGAAGAAGAAACATAATTTAGGCATAAAATAGATGGGGAGAGGTCAAAAATGGTATAGGAAATGGAGAACTCAAAGAACTTGTATGTACAACCCATGGACATGAACTAAGGTGGGGAATGCTGGAGGGCTGGGGGGTGCAGGGTGGGTAAGAGGAGATTCTTACAGGATGTTGGCAGATGACTGCAAGATGGAGGCAGACGGAGTAGTGAAACCAAGTTTATTTACTCACTTCATTCACCGACGGTTAATGAAACCCATAGTTTGTGCCAGCGATTGTCGTAGGCCCTGGGGTTACAGCAGTGAATTCACCAGAGAAAGTGGCTGCTCGAGTTGCTGACATGACAAAGGAGAAACCCAAGTTTTGAGCAAGATGGAAATACACTGATCTGGAAATGGAGATGGAAGTGGGAGCTTTGGGAAGGTGTTGACATCAGTCACCAGCTGGGTTGGTGACCGGAAGCTTTCACTGGTTTTATTTTATTTTGCATTCAACAAACATATAGCACTATGTGTCCAGCAGTTTTAAGTGTTCACAACAATTAACCTATATACTCTGCCTACTTAAGAGTTAGGTATTGTTCATATTCCCATTTTATAGACAAAGGCACTGAGGCACAGAAAGGTTGCCCAAGGTCGTAGTTGGTAAGCATCAGACACAAGCTACAGACCCATGACATCTGCCTTCTGGATCTGAGTTCTTCACTGTTGGACTAGGCTGATTGTCTCGGGGAAGGGGACCTGCTGCAGAGCTCACTGTGGTGTGGCCAGCAAGGCTACAGGCTTGAAAACAAACATGCACACTGATCTTTTGGGATCTGTAGTTCGTAAGCAGGGGTTTCCATTAGGGTGACAATTCTCAAACTTCAGCATGCATGAAGATTACCTGGGGTAGCCTGTTAAAATGCCGATTCCCACAGAAATGGAGATCACATGGAGGGGTGTCAGCAGGGAGGGGGAGTGGGGAGAATGGGGGAAAAGGTACAGGGAATAAGAATCATAAATGGCAGGTACAAAATAGACTGGGGGAGGTTAAGAACAGTATGGGAAATGGAGAAGCCAAAGTACTTATATGTACGACCCGTGGGCATGAACTAAAGTGGTGGGAGAGGGGGTACGGGGCAGAGGGTAACAAAGGGGAGAAAAAAATGGGACAATGTAATTGCATAATCAATAAAATATATTTAAAATAAATAAAATGCTGATTCCAAGGCTATTCTCTCATGGGCCTTGGTTGGGGCTCAGGAACCTGCAGTCACTCCGGGTGATTCTGACTCAGGTAGTTCAGGGACTGAACTTGGCGATACACTTCATTACAGGGGTGATTGCATATTAAAAATTTGCTGACAATGAAGATGAGGAAGCACTCAGGCGATTTATTGAAAACGTCAGGCTTTAATAATTTCTGATGATAAAACTACCATTTTTTAATGGGCAAAACTTTCTGAAAATTTTATGAAATTTAGTTGAAGGAAAGGAAATGAAAGTCATCCCAAGTCTTACCTGCCAGGTAGGAATTTCTGATCATGACCAGTGTAAAACTCAATTATAAATGGAGATAAAAATATTTTTGAAATTATAAGGCACATAATGAAAACAAGGATTCAATTAGTATTCAGGCTTTTCAGAACACTTTTCATGTGTTACTGTGTGCCTGTTAACAGCTTTTTTGCTTATTTTTAGTATTCCAGATGCAATGAACTCCTCCCGTTTTATTAAGAAAAATTTTAAACATACAGGAGAGTTGGGAGAACAGAATAATAAACACCTATATACACACCCACCTCCTCTGTGTAATAGTTATTATTTTGACATTTTGCTATATATTTACATATAATATTTATAATATTGATTATTAGCAATGTTTAGATTTTATATATTTAAGACATTTGTAATATGTGTTGAACCATTTAGAACATCATGAAGTTTCACCCTTAAATATGCACGTATATCCACCAAGACATATTATTCCTGTATAACATAATATTCTTATTACACTCAGAGTATTGATAATATGAACAATAATTCCCTAAAATCATCTGCTGTGAAGTAATGACTGTTTTTCTTTTTTTTACTGTAATAGATATTACTCTTTAGAGTCGTGTTAGGTTCACAGCGCAGTTGAGCCAGAAGTTCAGAGGATTTCTGCATAACCCTGACCCGACACAGGCACGGTGTCCCCAGCACCCAGCACCATGATGGTCCGTTTGTTACAGTCGACGGACCTCCATGGACACGCTGTCCACAGTTCTCATGAGCATCCATTCTTGGTGTTGTACATCCTGTGGGTTCGAACAAATGTATAATGACATGTATCCACCCCAGAGTACCATAGAGAATAATTTCACTGTCCTAAAAACCCTCTGCGCTTCACCTATTCCCTCCCACTGCACAACCCTGGCAAACACGGATATTTTTTCCTGTTTCCATAGTTTTGCCTTTCCCAGAGTATCATAGAGTTGGGTGGGCTGTGTTTTGACACCTGATAGACTTTTCACGTTCACGTTCTCATTTTGTGCGTCCTGACTTCCTTCCTTTGATTTTTCCTCATGTAGGGAGTGCAGGCAATAAGCTGCAAGGGACCCCTTTTGTCAGAGGTGGGAGCTCAGGCTTTGTGTCTGGCCTCAGCTACCTGGAACTGGACAATCCTGCTGGAAACCAAGAACGATACTCTTCCTGGGCAGCTTCTGTGACCAGGCTTCCCCAAGTCATAAAGCAAAAGGTGTGTGATGCTGCGTGTACAGCAGCAGAAAGCAGCCGTGTCGATGGGCGTGGGCAAAGGAGACTACATCCAGGTGCTTCAACAGAGAAGGCCGCTCTTAGCCTTTTCTGAATCCCAGTTTACGTTCTGCATGAGAAAATGAAAGCATGCCTAATAAAAAGAAACAGGAGATTTCTTATCGCACACGTCCGTATTTCAGTTAAAATATCTTGTAAATCCCAAGGGAAATTAATGACAAAATTTGCATTTTAAGCTGTTGCCCCGAATGTGATTGATTTCCCTGTCCCCTAATTCAGAGGAGCTATAGATTCGTTCGAGAGGAAGGCATTCAGGCTTGTTGTACTTGTTGGATCACCTTTCTTCCTGTGCTCTTGGCTTGCCCGCTCCTGGGGCCATGTAAATTCGGTTAGAGCCAACGTGGCTGGAGGAACTTTAGGATGTTCTATTGACAGCCAGTTCTCTTTTAATGCAACAAACGTGTTCCTTAAAACTCAAGAGCTAGACAAAATTGCACAATGAAAAGACTATAAGGTTTATGGGGAAAATGGGTCTCGGGACACAACAATCAAAAGTTTAATCTGTGACACTCATTAAAAAAAAAAGATAGGCACCAAAAAAATCTAAACCAAAGCAAACCCAGGAGCACAGTTCTATACGTGTTAAATTGTTAAGAACTGTGGATACTACAGTAAATACAGTACACTACCTAGAGAAAGATCTGAAGCATGCAGGGTGCTGGAACAGGTAAAGCTTGCGAATTGTGAAGTGGAAGGAGAACAATGAGAAACGACAGACAGTTGTAACACTGGATGTAGATGGGGGTAGCGGGGTAGTTTATCACACAGGCAGTGAACTAGATAGATGTTTGAGGTACGTGATTATGTGCATTGTGTACCCCTTTGTGGTTTGGCTCAGTGTGTCCAGTTTTCTGTGGTCACCTGGTGCTTCCTGTGGACAAAATTGCATGTAAGAAAAGGCAAAACTTGTGTGGTATGCTTCCATTATTCCTTAATATGGCAATCTCAATGGAACAAATTTGTATCTTCAAAACAAATGCTATAGCAGAATTGATTCTATGATCTGTTCCCTGCCATGGGAGTCAAGCAATGTCCCAGGTGAAATGACTTTCAGAGATTAAGGCACTTGGACTCAGCTTCTCAAGTTATCTACCTAACACCATATAGCACCTACCTGCTTCCTAATAAGGGTGATGGGGAGGGGGGGGAGGATTTTCCCTGGAAGTCTCATCTTAAAGTGCCGTTCATTAAGATTCAAAGTGGCCTATGTTCATTGTCAGTACCCCATACACCTTTTAAAAATCCTACATTGTTGACGGGAAAAGCAGACATTCTTTGCTCTTCTCAACTGTGCACTTTTCTACATACTTCTGTAACTGTCTATAGCTAGCTGCGCAAGCTCATTAGTTGGACAGGAAAGGAGGAGAGAAAGTAGAGATGTTACACAGCTCTCTGGCCCCTTCAGAAGAGCCTGGGCAGCGATGGAGGGCGATGTGGCCAACTTTGCATTTGTCACAGTCGGGTGCTGCAGCCAGGGTGTACTGACTCTCTCCAAAGCCAGTGATGTGCGTCTCTTCCTAATTCTGTGCTCAGTGGCATCATGGAGGTAGCCTGAAATCAGCCATCGTGACAGTAGTTACACTCAAGAAATTGGCAAACGCTGCAAATCAGAGCCTTTTTGCTCCTGGGAGAGCAGATTGTTAACACTTAGCCAGCACACCTGTGGTCTTGAAGCGTCAGACATACCCAGCACAGAGCGACAATGCCTACCTGGTTTAAGTGTCTTCAGGGAGAAAGAGTTACGGTCCTCACTGGAGAGACGTGTTAAGCCTCTCAGAGTCAAGATACGTAATTTTAAATTTAATCGCATGTGCTTCTTTACTCTAATGTGAACGCATTTCCTTTTCTTCTGTCCTCTGCAGGTGTGGAAATGTATTGTCTTCAAAATAATATTTCAATAACTAGAAAATGAATGTTCTGTTGTTGTGGGTTTTTTAAATTATACATGTATACAAGATACAAAACATATGCCTTCCCTAGCTGGTCCTAATTTCCCCAGACTTGTCTTTTAAAGAAAGTGAATTGATTTTTAAAAAATTCCAACAAGAAATCATTGGAATTAACATAAGCGTGGCTTCTGATTTTGTCTTAATGGGGATTGAGCTGAAATGCCGAAAGGAAAATACTGTCGCATAAAACCCTGATTTCTGACGGTGACGTCCTTACCTGTGTAGCTGACACCTTTACATGAGCTGGTGAAGGAAGTGCCCTGCGCCTCGGTGAAAAGACTCTACCTGAGACGCGCTCTGGAGGAGTACCTGGATGAGTCCGACCCCTGCCACTGCCAGCCTTGTCAAAACGGCGGCCTGGCCACCGTGGAGGGGACGCAGTGTCTGTGCCACTGCAAACCGTACACTTTCGGCGCCGCCTGTGAGCTAGGAGTGCTGGTGCAGGGCGAAGCAGGTCAGTGCGCGGAACTTCCTCTGATTGCGTTGGGCCCGGGGGAAAGGGACTTCCTCTCCCCCCTGGCCTCGGAGGGGGCCCGCCTTGCTGTATGGAGAGAAGCAAGTCTCGGGCATTGAGGTTCAGCATCTCCATCCTTATTGCACTTCCGGGTGGTGGACGCTGGGGCCGAGGCCTGGGGCTGTCTCCAGTTTCCGGTCTGAATTAACCCACCCGCTGTGCCTGCACCACCCCCTTCCTCTGTTACACCAGGTTAGTGCCTAAAACACCTCCTGTCCTTCCAAAGTCGTCTCACTGAGGTTTTGGCATAACGGCGGTCTGTGGAGCAAGGGTTTGCGTTGCCTAAACTTTCTGATGGCGAGCTCCTTGAATCATCTTTATTTCTATTTTGTGTTCCGTCCCCTCAATCCATTCTTCGCACACGTTTGCTGAACATCTGCTGCGTGCTCCACGGCATGCATGGTGTTTTAAGCACTTTATTCCAGGGCTCCGTGAAGGTACTTTATGAGCAGGCGAAGTATGAGATAATTTATATGTACTTATTTTTATGTCTGCTTATGTCTCTCTCCTCTAGAAAGCTCATCCCTTGTGATCAGGACTGTTGGGTTTATTTCCAGAGCCTGACATAGAGCTTGACTTACCGAAGTCACTTAATGGATGTTTGATAAATGAATAAATACCTGACTAAACCCTGGTTGCTTATAGACAAGCATCAGGAAGGCACCCTTGCCCTGCAAACATCTCCCCGAGGGGCCTGTCCTGGTAAATTAAAATTCCACCACTGACTCCTTTGTGGCTTGGATTTCCAGTTTTTTGATAAAAATGGAAACTCCCCCTGCTGGGAAGGAGTGGAATAGCAATCATGACATAGCAGGCTGTTATTACCCACCTATTAACATACTCAGGGGACTACTTTATTAACTCAGTTTCTGATTATGGAAGGAAGCATAAAAAGATCATAGGAAAGTATTGTACAAGTTTGTTTCGGTGGATGGTACTGAGGAATGGGGGTAGAGCGGGTTGTACAGTAGAAATAGCTGAGGAACATACGGTAAACACACCCGTCTATTATTAGAAAACAATGTTTGGGAGAATGGTTTCTGACATCAGTCTCTAACTAGTAAAGCGAAGTTCTTAGAATATGGCTCAAGTTCTCTCTTGCCTCCTGCAAGGAGTATGATGGGCGGAAACACTAAGGAACTGTGAGTCGAGCAGCAGCCCTGAGGCGGAGGGTGGCCAGGGCGAGCTGAGGAAGTGCCTTGTGCAGAACTGGAGAAGGGTGCTGACGGGAGGGAGAAGCACTCCACCTGCTTGCACGCTTCCTTCCTTTGCAGAGTCCCAGCCCCGGGTCGGTGGCCTGGAGTGCCCAGCACCTTATGTCCTTCTCATCCCCTACCACTGCTTAACAATAGGAACTTACTGTCTTCATTGAGAGACTGTGGGGTGATGCAAAGAACCTGAACTCAGCTGTAAGACTGGGTTACAGTCTGGATGTGGCTCGAAGAGCCATTGTAGCGTGGGGCATGGAGTCCATCCACTTTGTGTGAGATTCCACACCTATCAGGTTAGAATGGTAACTGACCGCCTGCTCACCTGGATTCTTTCCTGTGAGAAGTCAATAAATGATAGAATATATGTGGAAGTGCTTTGAAATGGTTGTAAAAGGATAAACAAATTTAAAATATCATTGTAAGGAGTGTGTGAAGGCAGTCTTGCTATGGTCAGCCCCGGTCAGTGTGCGGAGACCTCCGGCCACTGAAGAAGACCTCAGTGAATGCAGGAGGGGGAAGTCCCCAGATCGCCCCCTCCCCCAGCATCCACATGAGCAGGAAGCTGAGCACTAAACTCTCAGCTCTTCCTTTCCAAGTACTTTCCGACCAACCTCTCTCTTATCCCACAGGGAGGGTTGATGGAGGTTGGAACTGCTGGTCCTCTTGGAGCCCCTGCGCGGAAGGAAAGAAGACAAGGCGTCGAGAATGCAATAACCCGTCTCCCAGAGGGGGCGGGCTATCCTGCATCGGGGAAACGTCAGAGAGCAGGCAGTGCGGAGAGGAAGACGAGGAGCTGAGGAATCTGCGGTAATGGAGACCCGACCTGCTGGCAGTGACATGAAATTCATTGTCCACTGCTGTACGCATGCACTAGGCAATTGCTGCCACTGAAAGATTTAAAAGTTAAATGGTGATTTTTATCCGTGACTGCTTTGCCCTTTAGCCCTGGGCTCAGGTGAAGGACCGAGGCATGTCGTGGTCACCTTGCAATCATGTTCCAAGTTTTCCTGATGTTGTTAAGGAAGGCTGGGGAACTGGGAGGCGGTCTGGGCTTGTAGACGCCAGCAGTGCGCTGGCATCAAGTGGATCAGGCACCTCCTTGCTGGGTGACCCTGGGCGAGTTGCTCGCCACACCTCTAACGTTAAGATCATCAGAGTAGATACAATGACAACTAGTTTTGGTCAGAATTATGAAGGATTAAGCATGTAAAGTGATTAGTCCAGTGCCTGGCTCAGAGTAAGCATTCAAGAGCAGTTGTATTACTTTTCTGATATACTTCTTATTTATTTACTTATTTATTTAGAATCAACCATAAGGTCAGATGCTTGAGATGGCTAATAGCGTTTTTAAAACAGTCAATAAATTTTTATTTAAAGATTATCACATTGCAGTCCCTCCCACGAACTTAGTTCCTCCTGAGTTGGAGTTTAATACTCAAGTTTGCCATTTTGCTCACTGCACAGCTGTCTTCTCAGTCAGCCCACAGCCCTTTAAGTGGAGATTCTTTGATCTCCACTTGAATATGGGCACACTTCGAAAATTCCCTACTTGTAACCTTTGGGATCTGATTTCTTTAAGCAATTTACTTTAGATCCCTAGAAGTTTTTATACGTGGTGGGAAGTACATCTCAGTTTTGGCAAGCAATCTAAAATCTCAGTTGTTTCTAACATTGAAAAGTCCTGTTACACGCAATTTTTACTTGTCAGCCTGGCAAAAAATGTTACAAGTCTCATTGCCACCACTGCAATATGCTTACTGTGATGGAAGCATAACCTGTGTCTCAGTGTAGGCACCCAAGACAGCAAATATCTTGACTGGCTAGTCCAGTGGTCTGGCACTCACTTCCTGTGGCCAGGACCTTGTGAATGCTCTCTCAGAAATGCTTCGTTGATGAATCATACCCTGTCCTACTAACCTCTTCTAATCAGGGATTGGCCAAAGTTCTAGTCAGATGCATTGAAGGTCATGGAGTTGGAGAAAGCAGGCTACTTGGGAATGCGGAGGTGCGATGCCTTATTCCTAGGTCTTCAGTGTCTCATAACACAACATAAGCAGTGTCTGCTGACTGAGGAAGGTAGAGCAGGTGGAATGATGATGAGGGGGTGGTGCTGCCTCTGGGGACATGTCTCTGGGAACGTTGTTGCGCAATAGCAAGTGGGTCCCACTGCCAATGCCACCCCCTAGGCAGGATTCCAGAGGCAAAGCTTTGGTGATGAAGGAAAGGAGTCTTTATTCAAAAGCTTCACAATTTTGGAATAACAACTTTCTATGTGCATTAGTCACTTAAGCTATCAGTTAAGGCTAAACTCTTTAACTCTTTTTTTCTTCTTTTCAAATGATATTTTATTGATTATGCTATTACAGTTGTCATGATTTTCCCCCTTTGTACCCCTCCACCCAGCAACCCCCACTCCCTCAGGCAATCCCCCCACCATTGTTCATGTCCATGGGTCATGCATATAAGTTCTTTGACTACTCCATTTCCTATACTGTACTTTACATCCCTGTGGCTACTCTGTAACTACCTATTTGTACCTTTTAAAATCCCCTCACCTCTTCACCCATTCTACCCCACACCACCCTCCCATCTGGCAACCAGCAAAATGCTCTCTGTATCCATGATTCTGTTTCTGTTCTTCTTGTTTGCTTAGTTTGTTTTTTAGATACAATTGTTGATCGATATGTATTTTTTGCCATTTTAGTGTTTATAGTTTTGATCTTCTTTTTCTTAAGTAACTCCCTTTAACATTTTATATAATAGTTTGGTAATGATGAACTCTGATAGGTTTTTCTTCTCTGGGAAACACTTTATCTGCCCTTCGATTCTAAATGACAGCTTTGTTGGTAGAACAGTCTTGGCTGTAGGTCCCTGCTTTCATGACTTTGAATATTTCTTGCCAATCCCTTCCAGCCTGCAAAGTTTCTGCTGAGATATCAGCTGATGGTCTTATGGGAGCTCTCATGTAGGTAACTAACTTCTTTTGTCTTGTTGCATTTAAGATTCTCTCTTTAATCTTTGGCATTTTAATTATGTTTCTTGGAGTGGGCTTCTTTGCATCTATCATAATTGGAACTTTCTGTGCTTCCTGGACTTGCATGTCTATTTTCTTCACCAAATTAGGGAAGTTTTCTTTTACTATTTTTTCAAATTGATTTCCAGTTTCTTGCTTTTTCTCTTCTCCTTCTGCCACCCCTATAATGTGAATGTTGGACCTTTTGAAGTTGTCCCGGAGGCTTCTTTATACTATCCTCATTTTTTGGGGGGGGATTCTTTTTTCTTCTTGTTGTTCTGATTGGTTGTTTTTTGCTTCCTTATGTTCCAAATCATTGATTTGATTCTTGGCTTCATCCACTCCATTGTCGTTTCCCTATAAATTATTCTTTATTTCAGTGACTATATCCTTCATTTCTGACTAGATCCTTTTTATGCAGCTGAGGTCCTCACTAAGTTCTTTGAGCATCGTTATAGCCATTGTTTTGAACTCTGCATCTGATAGATTGCTATCCCCATTTCGTTTAGTTCTTTCTCTGGAGTTTTGATCCATTCCTTCATTTGGTCCATGTTTCTTTGTCTCCTCATTTTGGCAGCCTCCCTGTGTTTGTATCTATGTATTAGGTAGAGCTGCTATGACTCCCTGTCTTGGTGGTGTGGCCTAATGTAGTAGGTGTCCTATAGGGCCCAAGTGGCACAGCCTCCCATATCACCCAAGCTGGGTACTCAAGGGGCACCCTTCATGGAGGCTGAGTACCTCCTCCTCTTGTAGCTGAGCCTTGGCGGCTGTTGGCAGATCAATGGGAGGGATTTACCCAGGCCAGTCAGGGGCAAGGACTGGCAGTGACCACAAACCACTGCCCTCTGCCATCTGTGGAGGATCAGCTGTGCAGGGTCTGGGTGGTGGTACACTGATGTGGTCTGTAGCTGTCCGCTGGGTGTGCTGGCCCTGGGGTTTCCTGGGTGGTACAAGACAAGGTCAGCCTCAACCTGTGTTTTTCCCGGGTCCAACCTGCCTGAGTCATAAAGCAATCTGAGATGGCTGCTACTTGTGCAGGGTTTGGAGTTTCCCAGGCAAAGCCAAGCTGTGAATCTAGGCTGGCTGCTGCTAGTGCAGGGCCTGGGGCTCACTGAGGCTGGCTGTTGCTTGTTGCGGAGGATTTAGGAATTTATGCTACATAAGCCAAGACCAGCCATTCATATGGAAAAGCAGTTTGGTGGGCCTGTAAGTTGGGTGCGGCAGAATCTCTGGGGATCTCCAAGGTGGGGAGTGCTAGCCAGGTTGACAGAGTCTCGGATATGGCAGCAGCTTGCTGGCTCTGTGACAGGAGGGTTTAGAAAAGGGAGTTCTTCGGATGCAAATGAAAAACTTGCTATGGTGCAAAATGCTAATTATACCATGGAAATTTATCACATTAATGATATTTTGTTTCCTTTTCCTTCCAGATTGCTTGAGCCACATTGCTTTCCTTTGCCTTCGGGTTCAGCAGAATTCTGCCCACCACCCCCCGCCTTGAACCACGGATTTGTTCAAGTTGGTTATGAGAGAGACGTATTTTCCCTTTACATATACTTTTTGCTTCAAGTGCTACCTCTCTTCTGTTGTTATGATCCATGTCCTTCTCCATGGTGAAATGTTGCTAAAAATATTTCATGTGTGCATCTTCGTTTTAGTGATGGGGGTTTTAGATCATGATTTTTGTTCTTTGGCCCAAGGTGATTAGAATTCTGCAGAAGGCAGTCCATCTTGTGTGGCAAGGTAATCAATATTGCTGCCCAATGAATCAGAAGTGTAATCATGCCAGAAGGCAGCTAAATGTTACCATTCCCACTAAAATAGAAATCTGTAAGCAAGTTCTTCATAATGAGGACTTTCCCTATTCTTGCCATGAAAAGAAACCTTTTTCTAAAAAACATTTTTTTTTTCATAAAAATGAGGTTTATGATGAAGTATTACGTTTATTCCAGGAGCCAATCAGACATTTAGCCAGTGTCGGTGAGATAGGAATCATTGTACTTCGAGCAATTTTCTTGTTTAGGAAGGAACACGAGCCGTCTGCTACCTGTCATTCCAGGGAATTCTCCTGGCCTTGGGACCCTGTTAATTTGTGCCCTTCTCACTCCTTGTTACGGTGAGGCTTGGGCCCGGGACCCAGTGAAGTCTCCTCCTGGTTCACCCAGGAGATGTTGTTTGTCTGGGTTCTCTGTGGGCGGCCAGCCTTGCTTTCTCCACGAACGAGTTTGCCTCTCAAATTGCAGGCCTTAGAACATGCATGCACTGAGATTTGCTGAAGTTTGGCCCAGTGTAGGTGACGTTGGGAGATGGAAGAGCACTCTGTGTGGGGGGGGGGAAGGGAGAGGAGAGAGAGAGCAAGATGAACCTAGTACCACTCACACTCATATTGTCCCGCTCCAGTCACCACAATCCATGAAGTCCCTGATGGTGGCCTAGGCTCAGAGAGCGAGGCCAAGCAGACTAACATACTTTGGCAAACCATGAGGCTGTTGCCCCAAACCCCAGTGCATGTGGTGTCCTATAAGGAGCCCATGGACTGGCTACATCAGAGTCACCTAGGACCTTAAAAATAGACGTGGCTGCTTGCCCTTGTCTTACATTTTTCCTCGGTCCATAGGTTTAGAGCAGATCCTGAGAGTCTATATTTTTCTAAATCGCTGCTGACTGTTCTTATAGAGAGCCAAGTTTACACACAGTTGAGTTCAACTTTCCCATGTAGGAGTCCCTTTTGTAAGGCCCGGGAGCTAGAAAGAAAGCCGATTGATTGTCCTTCCCCATTATCTTCAAACCTCCATACCAGCCTGGGCCTCTGTTTCCTACCAGCTTCCGTGAAGGAGCCAGCCTGGGCCAGGACTGGCAACGGGGAGAAGAAGGCACCATGGAATCCTGTTCTAATGCCTGTAGCATAGCCAGGGCAGCTCCAAGCCCTCTCCCAGGAGAGTCCCCAAGAAGCCTGGTTGCCCCCTCAAGGCTCAGACTTCAGACTCTTCTGTGCTTTACTAAGAAGGTTCACCTCCTGGCACGAGAGGCTAATGACATGCCCTTGAATCTGACCCAGCCCAGCAGCCTTTTCCCTACAGGGTGGGGTGGGAGAAGATCAACATTCTGCTTCCTCTGAAAGTCAGTAGGGGGAGACTTGACTTTCATGAACAGGCCGATGGGATTTGAACTTGTCTGTTCAAACTGGCATTCGTCAGGCAGTGTTGTCAATGAACAGCCCCAACACCTTACCATGAAGGGTTGCCTGACCAGGACGTTTCCGAAATCTGACAACAAACTGCCTCTAACTGAAAGTATAAGGGAGAGAAGTCACTTGGACAATGTGTACGAAAGCAATTTTAGCAAAATGCTTAATACAGTGCTTGGTATTTTGAGCACAATCAATAAATTATGGTACAGTGACATCAATGGCTTTATTTCAGTTGATGGTGGAACAAGTGGTGTTGGCTGGGGCTATAAACAGAATCTATTTTTATACACAATTATTAAATCTGTGATTTCAGTGTTGGTTGCCTGATGATTAAAAGAAGGCATGGTTTATAGGCCAAACATATCTAAAGAAACATGTTTCTTTCAGGCGCACACTTTCCCTCTCTTTTCTTTCTCTTTAGGGTGAAGATACCACATTTCCTGTTGGGAAAAACATAGCGTACGCCTGCAGCGAGGGATACTCTCTCGTTGGCGACCCCGTTGCCAGATGTGGAGATGATTTACAGTGGCTTGTTGGGAAAATGCATTGTGAGAGTGAGTGGCCTCGTCTGTAGCCCACACTTTAAGATGAGATAATAATGCGGAAGGGAGTGAACCAAGATAAAAAATTGCTCATGGAGTGCCCCGTGTCTTGACCTCCCTTTACTGAAAGGCTCGTATGATTCTGGGTTTCAGGAATGCCTTGGGGAAGGCCTCAGCATTCTCTAGTGGCTAGAGCTCCTGGTGGGTGCAGCACATTTTATTGTGACTTCTGCGACCAATTAGAATTGGCCAGGAAACTCAGTTCTGGCTGAGACCATCAAGGCATCTAAAGTTCACCAACTTGGAGTGTACTACAATCAACAGCACAATCAGTCTCTGTCCTTAAATGTTTTGGATCCTGTTCTGTTCCAATGTAGACAAATTGTGTTACATTAAATACTACTCTTTGGCTTCCATCTCAGTTGCATGGCAATAGAAGTTGATTTGGCAGGTGGATAGAATGTAGAGATATATTTTTCCTACATCACTTGGCCTGTGCATATAAGGAATGCCTTAGTGAACCCAAGCACATTTTTTATCTTGCATATATACCTGTAAGTGAAAGTTCTGAGTCATAGGGTACATCTACATTTAAATTTAGAAGATGCTGCCAATGTTGCATGTGATCATTACCAATTTGCATCCCTACCAAAATCTGAGAAGTTAAGATTGCTCTGGATCCTCACTCCCATTATCTATCTTTAAATTTTGTTTAGCTGTACGAGTGAGTATGTAGTGATATCTTTCAATCTGTATTTCTTTCTGATGAATAGTGATGTTAAACCTGTTTTCACTTGTTTATTGGACATTTGGCTATCCTATTTGGTGAAGTGATTGTCCAATCTTTTGTCCATTTTTAAGGTTTGTCTTTTTTCTTACTGGTTTTTAGGATGTCCTCTCCTCCTCTTTGCCTCTTTCTCTGTCTTGCCTTTCTGTGTCTGTCTGAAGTTCTTCAGCAGAAATTACTGAAATGGAATATAAACAAACATTCCCTAGCTGAGGGTAATAGAGCCCAAAACTGGTTCAATGAAAAGATTAATCAGATATCTCTGCTTGAAGAAGTTCTTTCCTTTTATTGTGAAACTATTGGTGAACAACAGTCCCAGTCTTTGTTCATCTTAAAATGCCTTCATTTTATCTTCGTACTTGAAAGCTATTTTTATTGGGTAAGGAATTGTAAGTTAGCATTTATTTTCTCCAAACTCTTTAAAAGCTTCATTACATGGCCTCTAGCTTACTGGGGTTTTTTGTCTTTGTTTTTCAGCAGCAAGTCTACACTGATGTGCCTTGGTATGATTTTCCTTGTCTTTGTGCTGGTTGATACTCCTAGGAGTTCTTGACCCTGTGCTTTAAGGTTCTTTGTCAATTTTAGAAAATTCTTGACCATTGTGTCCTAAAATATTGCACCTGTCCCATTCTTGCTCAGTCTCCTCATGGAACACAAATGATACATTTTTAGATTGTATATATTATTATATATGCATTCTTTCCTTTGTTTTACATCATTTTCCTCCTTGCTTCATTCTACATTTTCTACTGACCTATCTTAGTCTGTTAATTCTCTGTATAGTTGTATATAATGTACTTTTAAGAGCTCTATTGAGTTCTTAATTTTATTTCCCAATTCTAGGTATTCCATTTATCTGCTTTTCTATACTTTTTAGTTCTCTGTTGAAATTCCCCCTCTTGTCATTTATTTTTTCCCAACATAACTGTTAATCACAGTTATTTTCAGGTCCGTGTCTGTTAACCCCATTATCTGGATCTGCTGTGGGTCTGCTTCTAAAGTCTTTTTATTTTATTTTGGTCAATTCTTATCTTTTTTGACTATTAGACTAGTTTTGATTGAATGCCAGACTTTATGTGTGAAAGGTTAAAGAAGTAATTTGGGGCTGTGGGGGTTATCTTCCGTAAGAGAAGATTCATTTTGTTTCTGGCAAGCAGTGTGGCTGGTTTACGCCCAGTTTGCCTCTATTCCTAGTGTGTAGCTGTTAATGGACCCCAACTGAAACTGTGATAGCAACATCTATGTAGGTCCCTCCTTTTCGACAGGCCTGGGCTCTAAATTTTTGTCTCTTAGCCCCGAGAGACTGCCTAAAACTCTACTCAACTTTTCAGCCTTTAAGCTGCATTTTTCTCCTCGGGTCAGCAGCCTTTCACCCCCCCCCCACACACACACACACACATTGCCGCCCAGTTTGCAAATACTTCAAGGAAGAAAGCATTAGTAAATGTTGTTATCACCACTTTAGACTTCCTTTCTCTCTGGAACTTGGATCTTCAAAACTTGACTTGTATCTTGTATCCTCAGCAGCACACAGCACACTTGGCGAAACAGAGGCACTCAATAGATGCTGTTTTGAGTGGATGAATAAATGGATTTTCTGGTGCAGAAATAGAGCAGTATTTTGTAGACTGTTGTCCATTAGAGCGATTGCCAAGATTTTTTTAAACTGTGAATTCTGACTTGCTTTCCATCACTATGCCTGCACCTCATTTTTCTCGTTGCTGTTTTTTTCAAGTAGAAAATTTGAACTAATGAACTAATCAAGCAAGAAAGAAAAGAGATGAGAAACAACATTTCACACTTTTATGGTTGCAAGGTTAAAGGCAGCTCTTCAAAAATTTCGGATAGTAAAATATCCAGTTGGATACATGGTAATCATACAACAACGAACATAGTTCTTGGGAAAATTCTAGTGGGGCTTAACCAGACTGGAGAGATAAGTGTCAGTTGTGAAAAGTCTGCTTTTGACAGCAGGCCGGACTATAGGATTCTGTTTATAAGCAGATTTATTTTAGATTGTCACATTGCTTTGAGGGTAGGCGTGGAGGGCGGGAACTGTTTTGATCTCAGTCATTCGTTGGTCAGTTTTACGTGGGGCGCAGTGGGGCGTGTCTTGCCTTCTAATGTGAAAAAGCAGAGCGAGTCCATCAGCACCATCATGGCTGTCCGGCTTTTTCAAAGATGGTGCAGGAAAGCAATGACCTTTGTGTTCTCTGTGTGTGTGTGTTTATCTTTAGAAATGGTCTGTGTTGTCCCTACACTGATGGATGGTATTCAGACTCATCCTCAGCAGCTTTCCTACATGATTGGCGATAAGGTGACCCTTTCCTGTCCAGATGGCATGTCCTTGGAAGGTCCTTCGACATTTCTCTGTGGATCCAGCCTCAAGTGGAGCCCCGAGATAAAGGATGTCCGTTGTGTGCACAAAGGTGAGTGAGTGGTCCAGGCCTGTCCGAGGATGCTTGCACTCAGGAGAGTGACGGTCCTGGTGGCGGTCCTGGTGGCCCAGAGTCACCGTAACTGTTGAGTCCTTGCCTCCATCCCTGTCCCTCCACGAGGAGGTCAGTTCATAGACTGAGCAATGGGCGTGGATGCCTGGCACACGTAGACTCAAGGGATGAAAGAAAGGCCAGAATAGCCCTGGTGACTCTAAAATTGTCATCGAAATCCCTTACATCACAGGTTAGCTTTGTGTCACTTACAGTGCCAAGGAAAAGGATTTTTAAAAGCAAATTGCTGGTTTCCTCTTGATTCCAAATATACTTTTATTAAGCACAAAATTGAGATAATAATTATATGCAGTTCTGCATGTTTTATTTATGGGCTTTCAGAGAGTTTATTAGTATTTTTGAAATTAAAATTTTAAAAGCATTTACATTTAACACTGAAGCGATTGAAGGAAAAGTGTTGTGGTTTGTGAAGTTGTTCCAAATAGTGTCAATCCAAAAAAAAAAAAAATGTAGCGTTTTGAACATTAAGCAAATTAAAATGGTGTTTTGGAACTTGAGGTAGAAAAAGATTTGGAAAGCCAAATCATTTCTTTTTTAGAGATATTTAAGATGAAATGGATTTATTTTTTTAAATAACCTTTTATTTCTTCTTTGGTTACATTTAAAAAAAACTAAAAAATGTTTGAAATAATTAAAAACAGGAAAGAAGAAAAACTCTCTTGCGTTCCATTTTACATGGATGGTATTCTTATTTCCCTCGGCTATGACTTTGAATTCGGTGCTGAAACTTGTCCTTTCTAGTGAGCATGGAGTACTAGATGCCATGAGAGATGCCGTCAGCGGGGTTAGGTGGGCGCAGCTACAGAGAGCAGGCTGCGTGGCGCGCCAGGGACTGCCGCCGCGCCCCGGGACTGACGCCGCCGTGGCAGCGGCGTGGAAGGGATTGGACGCAGGAGGAAGGCGGCCTGCCCCGTGGAATGCCCAGCGCCCAGCTACCACGTGCACTTTTAGTGCCAAAGGTCCTGTCAGGGACGGTTGCCTTTCCTCTGGGTGCACGGAAGCACGTGTATTTGCATATTTGCAATTTATTTGCACATTTGAAGGAACAGACCCGGGCCAGTAACTCTGCAGTTAAAGAGCAATGTGCAATTGACGAGGATGTTCCCGAATTCCACAGGAGACGACATGCTTGTCTTTCTAAATGTCGGCTTCAGCCGTTTTAGAGCACAATTTGGCATGAAATTTCTCCCACTTAGTAGCAAATTCTATTGAAGTTTTAATTAAGAATGTTTTTCAGACCTGCATGTTTTCAGATGATGTAGATATTAATAACTACCTTTAAAATAAGCCTATAACAAACAAAAATATCCAAGTTTGTCCGCCTCCAAAGTGAATGTTTAAAAAAAACCTGTCGTGTCAATATTTAGTCTTTTTTTAAAATTATGGTAAAATGCACATACCATAAAATTGGCCATTTTAACCATTTTAAATGTACAGTTCAGTGGCATTAAGTACATCCTCACTGTTGTGTAACCTTCACCACACTCATCTCCAGAACTTTTTCATCCTCCCAAACTGAAATTCGGTGCCTACCAAACACTGAGCCCTCATTCCCTGAGTATTTAGTCTTGATGAGGTGACTTGGTTTTGAAATAGTAAAGGTATATACTCTGTAGGGGCCCTAATTGCATGTTTGCTCGGTTAATTGAGCTATAAAGAAAACAAAGTTATGCTCTTTTTAAATGCCAAAGTCTTTGGTCTAGGTAATTCTGTAAGGAATTTTCACAAATTATAATAACGTTTGGCAAATATTTAAAATCTAAAGTGATTAGCAAATGAAGTTCTAATCACAATGCAGAAATAATTTCCATGGTTTTAGAGCATTGAACTTCAGATTTGGTACATTTTAGTTTAAATTTTCTCAGCTCCAGCAGTGTTGGAATTTTGGGCCTGATAATTCTTTGTGGTGGTAATTCTCGGTGCTATGCACTGTGAGAAATTTAGCAGCATCCTGACTTCCACCCACTAGGTGTCAGTAGCACCCCCCAGTGACAACCAAAAATGTCTTCAGACATTGTCAAATTGTTACCAAAGGGACCCGAGGGGGGACGAGATTCTATTCTTGAATGGACATCCCCCTTCTCTTGGGGTCCCCTATATTAGGTTCGCCTTGCCCACCACCAGTGAATTATAGCGCTTAATGTCAGAGATTGGTGAAAAGGAAAGGAATTATTTATTCAAAAGTTATACAGACTTAAGAGCAACGACTTAATGTCTTCATTAAAATCCCAAAGTTCCTTAAAACACCCACAAACACGCACACACAGTCCTTCCCCTCTTTGCCCGGTCTGGGGTACCGCATCTCGGGAAAGGAAATAGAGGTCCGTGGCTCAGGCAGCCCCTGGTTCTTCCCAGTGGTCCGTGCTCGGCTGGCAGGCCTCCCGTGGTTCCCAGCACCATCAGCTGTGTCACCTGCATCTCCAGTTCTCAACCCAAAACCACGTGGCACCTTCTCATGGCCCAGCAGCAAGAGTCCTTTCACCCCTTCCTCCCCACAGCGTCTCTCCTGCATTCTTCCAAACTGCTAAGAGAGAGCTGTGCATTGTTGCTGAGAGCTCTGTCTTTCTTTCTTGCTTCCTAAGCTATGTGGCAAAAAGACCCCCAAAGCCACATGAGCCCCCCCTTCTCAGCAAAGCTGCATAGATCTTCCCTCTCAAGGCTGCAGTGGTCCGGTTTAAATCCCAGCGCCAAGCTTCCTCCGCAGCCCCATTTCCAACTCCTCCCACAATCGGCTACACCTGCCAGCATTCCCGTATTTTTTCCAGCTTTTCTGGGCTGCCATTGTAAGTCCCGGCAGGTGTGGCCCCCGTGGTGTGGAGTGAATCATCTCCAAACTCTTACACAGGTGCTGTAATGAGGGGGCGTGGCCTCCAGTTCCATCCTGGGTGGAAGTCGCTCCCTTCTCCCTGGCTCAAAGCATGGCCACAGCTATTTAACATATCCACGAAACCAGTTAAAGGTTATAGGTATGTTAAATGACCATGCCTGAGGTTAGCTGCAAAGCTGTTGCTATACAAAACAGCTCTCAACGGGCCTGCTCCATGTGTCCCTTCCCCCAGTTTAGACTTGTGGGGGTGAGGACATCCTATATTTTTAATATTTCTAGACACCCTGAGTTCTGGACCCCATTACAAATCCCTCTTTGGGGGGCCCCTGACTACACCCCATTACAAAATGTCCCTGGGGTACAAAATTGCCACTGGTTGAGAAGCACTGATCTAGATAATACCATTAAATATATATATGAATAATTTTAGGTTTCAGAAAAACTGCAAATATCTTTTTTATATACCTTTTACCCACCTTTCCATAATGTTAACATTTCACATAACTTAACATAACTTAGTTGGTCAAAACTAAGATGATATTGTTACAGTACTATTGGCTAAACCACAGACTTTGTTTTCATATGCCCAGTTTTTCCACTAATAACCTTTTTATGGTCTAGGATACAATTCAAGACACTACTTAGCATTCCGGGTAAACCGCTTTGTAGGGAAGCGTTTAAAGAGGAAGCCCTAGTTTCAGAGGTGGTGGTCATGGCAGGTGCACTTCGCATTCTCCTGGTTTACAAATGCGCGGTTCCTGAGATCTTCCCGTTGTGTCTGAAAGCTCCAAAGTGTTCTAAAGTTAGGAAGTACTGCATAGTTCGTGCATCCATGAAAACGAGCTCTTCAGCCCTTTCTTACTGCTTTACGGATGTGGTTTCCAACAGGTAACTGGTTTTATAATGCACTGAATTCCATGGCGGGAAGTTGGTGGGAGGAAGGAACAGCAGAGTGTTGCAGGTTATCCCCATCGCGGTCAGTACAGCTGAAGCAATGCAGGTCGAATTGGGCTTTTATAATTTGGACCATGGCATTTTCCTGTCAAAACTGGAATGATGGTTAACCGTCCATCAGTTTGTAGAAAATCTAACACAGTGGGAAGGATTCTATTAATGGGCGAACCTCCAGACATCTACTCACTGTTGAAGGGAGGCCGCTTGGACATGACACGTGACAGGTGGTTCCCAATCTGCTGGGGATTCCAAGGAATTCTCTGTGTTTAAGTCAAGTCATAGTTCTGTTTCCTGTTCCGTTGAAGGTACACTGGGCAAAAGGCTGCCCACACAGCAAACACCAGCTTTTTTTAAAAAATTAAATTTATTGGAGTAACATTGGTTGGTAACCTTATATAAATTTAAGGTGTACAACTTTACAGTGCAACATCCGTATAATTTACTGCATGCTCGCCATCCAAAGTCTAGTCTCCTCCTGTTGTCTGTGCCTATGACAAATTTGTGTCATTCTTGCACGGGGCCCACGCTAATCTCCTTTGCAGCATTCCAATTTTAGCACATGCACTGTCGAAGCAAGCAGGAAATACCAACTTCCTGATAAAAGGGACCCTGCCCTACCAGCCTTGGATTCAGACAGATGCCGACCTGAATCCCGGCGTGGCCAATCTGTTAAACGTGTGAACTGGCACCAACTTTCTAACTTTTCTGATCTTTACTTTCCTCATCTCTTAAATGGCCATTTGTTAAGGAAAGTTAAGTATCACAATGTATGAGGAGTGCAAAGCCAATGGTAAATGCTCCAGAAATGGTAGTGACCATGAGCAATGACATCGTGTTTAGGGTGCTCCAATGAACACTCTGTGTCTTGTAAAATGCTTTCCAGCATTTTATACTTGTACTGTACACACTTGTTGCAGTTGAGACTATTACAGAGCCAGGTTCAGCAATGAAAATGATACGTTGTTGACCACAAAGAAGCTCTTTTCCAGATGACCACACCTCCCGTGTCTCTTGCTTCTTAGATGCCCCTTTGACACTGGCAGCACCTACATGTCAGCCCTGGGAGAAAGTGAAGAATTCAAGATGCGTTTGTAAATTGCCCAATGAATGTCGGTAAGCCCCGTCTTTGCTCAAGTCTCTGTTTCATTTTATTCAAGATAAATAACACGATTCCTTAGGTGCTAGTCTCTGTGAGATCCAAGGTGCTGCTTAGCAAGAATTAAGGATCTTTGCTTTTTAATCTGCTCCGTCGGCTGCCTGTCCTTTGCCTGGGTCACCAGAGCTGACAGCTGGAAGCACCTAACCTGGCTGGAGGGAGGCTGAAGGACCACGTGAGCACTGCCAATTGTACACGTAAAATGGTGCAAAAGGACAAAACTGCCACCTGAGGATTTAGAGCTTGAGAGGATTAGGACCGAAATCCTGAGACAGAACGCAACGCCCACAGTGAGAAAAGCAGTGGGTTTCTGACCCCTGAAACATCTGTCTCTAGATTGTTAGGTAAGACGCCCCCCAGCTGGAGACCAGTTCATTGTAGGAGACCCGAGGGAGTTCCCAGATGCCCCCATCATGGTCCTAGCCGGTACAGATGGCACGATGAAATGAAGACAGAGGAGGGTGACAGGTGGGACTGTGAACTGGAGAGTGGGAGAGTGAAGGACAGTGCCCGACACAGGGCACTGTCCAGGATGAGTCACAGTGTGGGCGCATATCCCTACCCAAGCCCAAAGGAGCAAGGGAGGAGCATTCACAAGAACCTCGGCATAAAGAGGGGTGACGGCCGCTCAGGAGGGACCCAGGGGAATAAACCCCCCACCTGCAGGCCCCTCCCCTTCCAGTCTCCTACCACTGCCCCCACTGATTACATGCCCCCAAAGCGAGAGGACGAGGAAATCTGTTGATGTGTCAGATGCAGCAGGCAGCCTGCCAGGCAGGGTCGGGGAGAGGGAGAGGGACACCAGAGAGGCCAGTGGGAGAAATATGTCCACGCGCCCGGGCTTAATCAGAACACAAATTTACAGGCCAATTACTTGGCTTTCAATTATTATTATCAACACATCCAACTCCATGAACACCTGCAGTGTGTGATGGCAACTGTGGTGGTGTCTGACCCGGAGGGACTTCTCGTGGGAAGGAGAGTACAGCAAAACAGTGGGACTGGCAGTGGCGTTCGGCCTGAATATTCTCACTGCTGTTGTTTTCTCTCAAGCATTGTTTACTCTGACTCGCTTCCATTGGCTTCCCTACTTCCCCGATTCATTTAGTTTGTCTGCAGCCAGCTGGTTATAGATGCGGTGCGCGTGAGTTTACGTATCAGATCCTGTCAACAGTGGGGCCTTGTAGAGTCTCCGCCTTTTAAGCTGTTTTGAATAGTTCTATTTAAAGTTTAAATAAGCCGATGGAAGAGCGATATGAAGATTTGTTTTTGTTGCGTAAATAACTCCAAGTAAATATAGCACTTGGTCAGAGAAGAAGAAATGAAAGCTAAATATATGTACAAGTAAATAGGCATTGTCCACAATGCAACAATGTTCCGTTGTCTAAGCTTTCCCTGCAGTAATGCCTCCCTTATCTGTGCACATTCGGAAATGTGGTTGTTTTCATCAGTGACATTTCTAAAAGGCTGGATCTCATCATTTTGGCACCAATGCTTAAGGAAAAAAAAGAATCATTTTTATGGAAATATTTCTCAAGTATTTTGTAAATGCAGACGCTAAAACATAGCATTGAAGCATAGTTTCGTCTTCCCTTGAGGATTTGGCCACTGACCGCTGGGCTGGGAGGGCCCGTATGTCCTGTGGTCAGTGGCCTCACCTAACCATGGCTTCTGAGGGTGGGATCTCTGTGTACTTTCTGTCCCTCTCCTGTCATCAGCCTACCAGCTGTCCCTGGCACATCTTGCCTTCTCTTTCCATTTGCTGTATCTGGTCTGTTCTAGATGAAACTAGGTTCACACTAGCTATCTCAGCTCTCTAAACATCAGGAGCAAATAAAGAGCAAAAAACATTCTTTGAGAAGGATGTTCAACTCACAGCCCGTGGGGTTGCACGCGTCCCAGGATGGCTGTGAATGCGGCCCAACACAAAACCATAAATTTACTTAAAACATGATGAGATTATTTTGTGATTACGTGTTGCAATGTATTTATCATGTGGCCCAAGACAACTCTTCTTCTTCCAGTGTGGCCCGGAGATGCCCAATGGCTGGACAGCCCTGAAGGGGGCTGGGCCCTTATAATGAAGGGGTATGAGTGTCTGTCCCACCTTTCTTGCCGCAGAGCTCCACCTGTCACTTCTCACCCTCGGCTTCTAAGGAATGAACATCTTGTAAATAACATAATTTAAAACATTCGTTCCAGGTCTTCCCTGGAGGTGTGTGCTCGCGACGAGAGGAGGGCAAGGGTGCTGCCCCTGACCGTGTGCAAGCTGCACGCCGTGCGCTGCCAGGGCCTGCGGTTCACGCTGATGGGTGCTGACCACTGCGTCCTCCCCGCCGCCGCCAGGAAAGCCTGCGGCGCGTGCCCACTGTGGGAAAAATGTGACGGTGAGGGGCGTTCCTTTTCTTTCGTTTACAAAAAATATGACACGTGTCCCGAATTTGCACGTCGTCGTTGCTCAGGGGCCGTGCTAATCTCTGCATCGTTCCAATGTTAGTGTTTGTGCTGCCAAAGCGAGAAAAGGGATTTTTTTTTTAATTTGAAACTGTAAAACTGCTAAAGCAATAGTGCTGAGGGTTGGAGAAACGTCATTTTCTGGTTCAGCAGCAGATCAGCACCGACCCCTGAGGGTGTCAGAGGCTCAGACTGGTCTGAGAGTGAACTAGGAGGCAGGTTGGGTCAAGTACCCACAGGCCAAGAGCCCACCCCTGCTGGTCTGAATGTCCTCCCGTGCCTCAGGGGGTCCCATTCTGCCTTCATGATTTTTGCCCTGTCCTTGGGTCATCCAGATTGTGCACTTGGAGTTTTGGCTTTTCCAAGAGGGAAATGCTGGGGCGGAGTAGCCCTTCCCCCCAGCCCTCCTGTCCCCCTGCAGCCATGGGCAGAGTGCTAACCAGGGGTGCTGCACCCGACAGTGCAACCAGCCGGCCCTTGGCAAGGGCTCGGCCCTGAACTACTGGTGCCGGGGAGCTCTACCCGCACCTTTGCAAGTCCCACCGAGTCCTCATGCCGCTGGGCCAGCAGAGAGCCTTGCCCATGCCCCAGGGGCATGTCTGTGTCAGGGGCTGAGTGCTGACCTGAATTTGGTCAGTTCTCTCTCCACTTTGAGCAAGAATCAGGTCAGCTGCTGGGATCCGTGGTACAGGCTACTCCCAAGCTCCAGACGCCGTATCAAGTGCAGTACCTTCAGGGATGGGGCTGGGTCCGCAGCCCTAATGCTAACACCTGCCTTGGAGCTCACACAGGCCCCTCCGCTAATGGCCTTTCCATGTGGTGTCACCAGTGCAAGGGCCCACTTAGCACCCTCTCCAGTGTCACGTGAGGCCATTGGCACCAATGGAGAATTCAGACTGACTAGGCTACATCTGTGACAAGTGGCTAGTAAGGCCACCAGTCTCTCCCTCCCAGAACTTGCTGACTCCAGGTGCTTCCAAAAGTCTCATGGCCTTTCAGTTCCCTGGTCGCTTGTCTCATAGGCCATTTCCTGAAGAAAATACGCCTTCCTATGGCAAGTCTCCGGCTCATTCTAGAGGTTGCTGGACAGTCCTGTGAGCATAGGAGATGCGGATGCAGGACCCTGGCCTTGAGGTCGTTGCTGGCCATAGACAAGCTTGATCCAGACAGAAACCATACAGCATGTGTGTCTGTGGGTTCTGCGCAAAGACAGAGGCCTGCCATCCAACCAGCCCACTGATGAGGGGTGACCGGTGAGGACTGAGTGGGTGGCGTAGACTGAAGCTCTAGCTGGTGCTGGCCCCCAGGCAGGGAGGCCCAGGCAGAGGCGAAGCGGGGGCAGCGGAACTTGGCGTCCAGTGCAGCTCTCTCTGTGGCACAGCCTGGCCCCACACCCTCTTCCTGGATGGTGCTCTGGGCTTCTGGTCACCTGTGAAGGCCATCTGAATGCACGGTTCCCTCCAGACTTGGTAGCTGCCTTCCCCCTTTCTCTGTAGTTGGAGCCGTGGAAGACATAGCTGTATTTATTGTGCTGTACTATTTTTAACATCTTGTGACTTCATGCTAAAGTGTTCTATTGTTAATAGAACCCTTTCGGATAAACATAACTCTAACGCACATCTGCATGTCAGTAAAAATCTCAATTTCCTAAAAAATAGACTCATAATAACTATTTTTTTTTTTTAAAGAAACTTTATATCATTTTCTTAAAAGGAAGTCTCACTTGCTATAAATATTAAGGAACTACCAAAATACTCGTACTGAAACAAAATGAGGGCGTAGCCTCCAGCCAGATGCTGCTGGGAGCTCGAGGGAGGCCGTTTCCTTGGGATACAGGGGGCGTAGGGTTGGGGAGGTGGTACAGACCTGCAGTGCCAAGCTGAGGATTTGGAGAGAATGGAAAGAGCAGTTACTTTCTTGAGTTGTCATTCCGTATTTCTGGTGCTGCGTCCAAGGGCACTCACAATGAGCTTCACCGCCACCGCAGGCATGGCCCACCTCCCTTGGTGTCGGCTATACCCCCAAGGGGGGAGGGCTGGGTCACTGCCCTCAGTTTCCCCATCTGTCTCCAGCACAGACAATGACATCCGTAACTCCAGCTACGGTCCCCTTGGGTGTGGCAGTCACCACAGCTGGCTGGCTGACCTTGTTACTTTCCTTCTGGAGACACCTGGCTGCTGTATTCCAGCCCCAAAACTTCAGCCCACACAGTGCTATCCTGCACAGCTTATTTCTGTTTTGCTTTTATTTATTTATTTTTATTTATTTATTTATTTGCAGGACATGCGGCCTTTTGTGCTTCATGCCCTTTTTCTCAAACCAAGTTTGAGTGTTTGATTCTTCGTCTGTCTTTGACACTCGACACTCCGCTCTTTGCTGAGGTCTCCTCACTTGGTGAGGGGTGGCTGGTGGGTCCCACTCAGGTTCTGTGTCACAGGGACAGCAGCCTGGACAAGGAGCAAGCTGGACCACTCTTGACTTGGGAGAATCATTTCCTGTGGTCCAAACAATAATAGCAATCCTGGCACCAGCTTCCAGACCTGCTTTTTCTGAGTGGAGCCGAATGGCTGGCCTCCCCGGTTCTCCTGCATGTCCATGGGGTGGTGGGTTCCTTCCCCGGAGGCAGGAGCTCCAGTGGGTCCCTAACCACCATGTTGCGACTTTGGAGGCAAAGGCCCTTCCCTCGCCCTTCTGCACCACCACGTGCCAGTAAGCCCCTCTTGCTTACCTTTGCAGACCAGGACGGCAGCTGTGTCTGCAGAGAGGCCTCGGAGTGCGAGGAGCAAGGCATCAGGGTCTGCGTGGAGGTGAATGGCGAAGAGCGGACGATGACGGAGTGTGAGGCTGGCGCCCTGAGGTGTCGAGGGCAGAACATCTCGGTCACCAGCATAGAGCCTTGTGAGGGGGGCCCCCAGTAGGCTCCCCGTGGCCGGGGGCTTGCTCAGAATCCTGCGGTGGCTGTGGCCTATGGGAACGTCCGGTAACTGAGCGGTTCAGCATCCCCAGCGGGAGGCACATTCTTTCTGCTTCCCTCCAGGGCCCTTGTGCCCTCAGCCCCCAGCTGCCTGCGGAAGCCAGACCTTCATCAGACACTTTTTCCTTAAAAAAAAAAAAAAATCAGTCACGCTGAAGAGTATTCATGAACCTCTGCCTGAGTTAACTATGTTCTTGGAGAAACTGCTAACTTCTCTGGATTTGGACTTTTTAGTCGGAAAATTAGAGGGTTAGGCCAGAGAAATGCAAGTGTCCCTTTAAGTCTGGGTGACCCTGCCCAGGGGCCAGAACACGCTGTGCAGCTGGATTAGGAAACGGAAATGTTAGCGAGGCGGGTGGCTCAGTAAACCGGAATGCAGAGGGGACCTTAAATGGAGATAGACAGTCACCACCATTCGGTCCGGGAAGGACACTCTTGCGCCACCCTGTGGGCTCCAGCGCATCGGGCGGGGGCTCCCCAGTCTTGTCGGGAGACGGAAACACCGACTCGTCAGAGCCGAATTCGTCATGTCCCGGTCATAGGCACCTTCTGCCTCTCTGACTGACAACGCACATAATTCAGTCTTGTTTGGGGGGCATTTGTTAGTGCAGGTCACACCCAAGACCTCCAGTTTGCCCCGCCCCCTTTTCCTCCGTAGGAAGCGCCAGTTCCCGGCTGAGCCCCAGCGTGACTGCCCATCGGAGAGAACGTTTTTCTCTGCTGTGGGCACGCGCTGGAGGTTTCAGGGCCTGTGGAGGGGGATGGACTTGAAGCATTGGCCTCCAGTTTACTCCTTATTCACTCCTCATCAAAACAAAACAAAAAGAAAACAGCTGTGGGAGATGAAATGAGTGGGCTTACGTGGAACTTAAAATATGCTTTCATATACAAATAATATCTCTGTATTTTTCTGAAACTGATAAATACTTTTCTGCAAAGCTTTGGTTAAAATGACAATGATTAAAATACTCATTAAAGAGACTATCTTGTGCAATGTTTTGATTTGTGTTATGTTTAATTTTAAAGAATCTTTCCATGAAGAGTGGTTAATGTGCCCTTTTAAAATATATTTTTATTTTTTAAACTACTTTATTGAGTATGATTGACATTAAAAAGCTGTGCATATGTAACATATGCTACAACTTGATGAGTCTGAGGATAAGTGGACTCCCATCAAGGCAACAAATATGTCCATCACTTCCCAAAGTTTCCTCCCGCTCCTATTATTATTATTATTATTATTATTGTAAGAATACAAGGTAAGATCTTTCTTCTTAGAAAACCCTAAGCATCCCCAACAGTGTTGCTAGCCAGAGGCGCTATAGCTTGCCCGTGGCTACAGTTGCGCGGCCGGGGGGGTCTCCAGAACGCACTCACCTTACATCACTGATGCTCGGCACCCTTGACCATCATCTTCCCATTGCTGCTTCTCCTTAGCCCCTGGCAACCACTGTTCTCATTTCTGCTTCTATGAGCTTGACTATCTTAGATTCCACACATAAGTGAGACCATACAGTACGTCATTTTTTTTGTCTGGATTATTTCACTTTCCACAATGTCCTCCTGGTCTGTCCGTATATTGTCACAAATGGCAGGGTTGTCCCCTTTTTGTCAAGGCTGCATAGGGTTCCGGTGTGCATCTGTACCACATTCCCATCGTCCGTTTATCCGTGGTGGAGCTCTCGGGGTGTTTCCGTGCCTTGGCTGTTGTGAACAGCCCTGCAGTGGTCGTGGGAGGGCAGATATCTCTCTGAGATTCTGATTTCAATTCCTTTGGATAGAACCCCACAGATGGGGGACTGCTGGATCATATGATAGTTTTATTTATGATTTTTTTGGGGAACCTCCATACTGTTTTCCACAGTGGCTGTACCCAGGTCTCACCCAGCTCAAGCTTTACATACCAAATTGTCCCTCCAGTGACATTTCGAAGATAATGTGTGGAAGTTACAAGGAGGTAGGGTCAAACTGATTGAAAACAATAATATTCAGAACTGTTTAACTGAGGCCAACGACATTACGGAGCTGACTTGTACCCTGGGTGGGGAGATAGATTTGAAAATGCCAGGCCAGATGCAGATCTCAAAACAAAGCTGAACCAGTAATTTACGTGGGATGAGGTGGCCCAGTGTCTTTTCGGTCTTAAACTAGTCTGGAGGTAGATGTCTGCTGCTTACGCACCGCCAGTCCCTTCCAAACTGAGGCCGAGGACGTGGTGGGCGTTACGAAATGCTGTAGGGGAAAGAGGCCCGGAAATGCCCCCAGCAGATGTGACCGCTCAAGTTCGAGAAAGAAGTTTCACAGAGATAGTGAAGGAGAAGTAAGGGATTAACGACCAGCTGTTGGAGAAGGAGGGGAACAATGAATGAGGCTGTAGAAAGAGGCTGCCTTGAAATACATAATTTCACGCTTTTTGTTGTTCTTGTTCTCTTTTGAACATTCTTATACCTGACCTTTTCTCTAGATAGACAGAGACACTCTCAACCATGTATAAGAGAGTTGGGTTTGTTACAGTGGGTCTGCAAAGAGAAACTAGCTTTCAACGTTAAATCTTTAAAGGTGTTCGAGACTTCCAAAATAAGATTTTAAATGGATAAAGAGAGGGCTTTGAGAAAAGCGAGGACTACTTCTGCCATGAAAATTGATTGCAGAGAGAACTGAGGGAGTGTGAGACTTTCCCTGCTGCCCTTCCCATGGCCTCAGGCCAGGTGGGGGCCCCCTGGTGAGATTGGGGCAGTGCCTTGGGGGAGAAGGCAGAAAGTGCTCAGACTAAAGTCATCTGGACCTTGGTGAGGGGAGGGACAGAGGGGGAAGAGGGGATTGGCTGGTCCATTAACCATCACTAGCTTCCAAGAGACAGGGGAGCCGAGCCACATCCCACAGATCACCACTCACAGTCCTGGACCTTGTAAGTCACCTGGGCAGAGAAGCTGCTTCGGAAGGTCTCCCAACTGCGTTGGCCACTGTCCTCCTGTGACATGGCACATATTTCCTGACGATGCACCAACGGAATTGCTGCTGCCATTCCCCTGAGACCTAGTGAGCCCCATCCCCACAGCTCAGTGCTCAGCCTTCCTCCCCACCCACCCCAGTCCAAAGCACTTGTAATCCCCTTGAAACAGAGAGAAGGTTCTTGGTGGGGTGTGTGGGGGGTGCAGAGTAGCAGGCAGGAATATCTGACAGGTGGCCCCTGAAACTCTTCCCAGGGACTAGCTAGACTAGGTGGCTCGTTTGAGTGAGGTGCTCATTTGAGTGAGGTCCTCCTTTCCACTGGGGAGCCGGCTTACCCACCATCCCCTGCAGCAGCTTATTGGGTGTCTGCATGTAAAATTGTCAATCTCTTTTGCTTTTGGTGAAGATAAAGATGTGTATTAATAAAGAAATTTGAACCGCACAATTTATTATTGGTTCTATACTTTCTATGCCCACCAAAATCTCTTAGAGCCACAAACTCACACACCCATTAACCCACCACAAGCGTTTGGATTATGTGTAGTGGACGTGGTCATCATAAACTTGAAAATAAACTAAGATGTTGCATACTTTGGGTATAAGATGAAGTATGTGTTCTACTACTCTCTCTCTGTGAAGTAGGAAAGAGAGAGGAGGAGAGGTGAGGCAAGAGAAGAGAAATGAAAGAGAGAGAGAGAGAGAGAGATTGATTGATTGGGCCATTCGTGTATAGGATTAGCAGAACTGAGTACCCACAGGCCTATTATGTACCAGTCCGCTGAGATTTTTCCTCCTTGATGAACTAGTTAGAGTGCATTCACTACTTGTGCTAGGAAAGCAATGATCTGTTTAGCCAGAAAGCAACCACAGTAGGAGGCAATTCCTGTCAATATGTGAGAGACCAGAGGTATGTGCCCGACTTTCAATTACCTTGGTCTTTCAGGCAGTTCGCACATTTGGGGACTGACAGCTGATGGCGAGATAGGAGGCCCCATGGTGACAACTGAAGCACCTACAGTTTGTCTTTTTATTTGCTCCTGGCAGGCAAAAACTCCAGATTTACACTCAAACCATCAACGATGTAGGAAAATTTCATTTTTCAGCCAAGGGTTAACGGGACCAGAGAGAAAGAGGGTTGTTGCTTCACAAGACATGGGCTGAAGGTGAGAGCCTGGGCGGGAGAAGAAAAACCTTGTCCCCTTTGATTCACAGGCTGCAGCCAGTTGCCTGTGAAAGAACAGACATAAAGAACTGTCCCGTCATCACAGTTATTTCCGCACATCCTTAGGTGAGGAGACTTGCACTGAATTCCAGGGGAGGGGCCTTCGGCACGTGACAGATCAGTGAGGTTTGAGACAGACAGCCATTGGCCTGAAGAGGGAAGCACGTGTAACACCAAATGAGGGGCCATTGTGTAGCAATCAGCTGGCCATGTGGGCTGGGAACACACAGAGGTGTCAAAGGAATTTTCCGTAATAGTAAAGGGGAGTTTCCCCATCCAAGGAGAGTTTTACTAGACATCCGCAAAAGAAAGTGCTTCCTATGAAGGGCTCTGCATTGGTGTAAAGTGAGAGCCACCTTACGTGCAACCCAAGTGTGCACTGTGATGGTATTTGATAAAGAGCTCTGACTGAACTCCCAGATACTGAGCACCAAGGGGAACTCCTGAAATCGGGGTGATGAAAACTGTGGACAGTCCCATTCACTGGGTGATTGTAGCCCTATAGGAGTCAATACTTTGGTGTGACGAGAAGACTTTCAAAGGATCTCGCATCTCCTAAAAGTGCAACGATTGGCTGTTTGCGACGGACCTGGAGCACAGATGCATCAAATGTGAGAGGAAGGTGCCTTTGAGGATCTGGTCCCAGATCTCCTCTTGACTGGTGAGGGTCAGGTGTAGGGAATTGTTTCTCATGGTGTGGAAATGTAGCTCAGCCTCCACGTGGAAAACCAGTGGGGAGTGAGTGGCATGCAGGACCACACCCACGGAGAGGTTTTCACTGGGGAATCAGGCCTGCACTGTACCTAGGCTGCTATGAGACTTGCCTTTGCTAAAGCTCCTTCGCCCTGACTTGAGGCAGCAAGGGCTTATTGTAACTTCCTAAAGTCTATGCTAAACCTTCCAAGTATGGAGTGTGACCAGTTCAACCACTTTTCCCTCGATCTGTAACATCCTTCTCTTTGAAGTAATTAGCAACATCCTTTCCTTTATTATCTATAAAAGGTAATCACCTGCAGCGAACCTGAGCATAGTAAATGAGGACCATCCTCCATGTAATGTACCCAGAGAAGCAATAAAAGCCTGTCCAGGCAGGAGGCGGGGCCGTCTCTCTCAGAGAGTGATGGCCACGCCATCCCTTTTTCTCCACAGGACTCTGCAGTCCGTGCGTATTTGTTCGTAACGACCACAACACATGGATCCTGCAGGCCTGGATCCGCATCAGTCGGGACTTGGATGGTTCCACGCCCCTTCTTGCTCAGCGTGCTGCCTGTGTATGCTCAGTATAATGTCCATTTTCCATAGTTGTAGGGAACTATTATGCCTGCTAAGGGGTTGAGAGTTAGGGTCCAGACATTGTGGAAATGATGTTTGGGCCTGGTCCTCGGCCTCTAGGCATTAATCTCCTTGCATTGTCCTGCCTTCCTTGCTATCAGATCGTTCCCAAGGGAAGTTCAAAGGAATACCTAAACAATGTACCTATCAGGATGTTTACTGTTGCAAAG
>PVKU01010468.1:0-51974 GCA_004027475.1 Anoura caudifer | reverse complement strand
AAAAAAAAAAAAAAAAAAAAAACCTCACAGAGACAGACAACAGTACGGTGTTTACCAGAGGGTAAGGGGGGTGGTGGGAGGTAGCAGAGGGTAAAGAGGAGATAAATGTGAAGGAAAGAGACTTGACTTTGAGTGATGAACACACAGTGCGACCGATATACAGATGACGTACTACAGAATTGTACACCTGAAACCTATATAATTTCATTAACCAAGGTCACCCTAGTAAATTAAATAAAAAATGTTTTTAAATGTGTTACCTGAATTGGATGTTCACTAAATGAGGCTGGGAGCCATCTGATTGCCAGTAAGTTTCTAGATTGTCATCTCGTAATTGATCCACTCCAAATCCTAAAAGTACCATAAGTGACAATAAATTCTCATGCTAGAAAAAGAGCTATATGTTAAAAATATAAAATTACGTGTGTGTGCGTGTGTGTGTGTGTATGTATATGGGCTGTCCAGAAGGTATCCAGCCATGTAATATGAAAAATAGAGACATTTATTGAAGATGATACAAGAAACATTGTATATAGGACAATGACACCTCAGTCCCCTTCAAAGTAGGCACTTCGGGACCTCACACAGTTCTCCCAATCACCATCAGCTGCCCCGTCATATTTCCCTGAATCTCATCGATGGTCTGAAATCTCTTCCCGTTCAAAGGAGATTTTAGTTCTGGAAAAGCCAGAAGTCACAGGGTGCCAAATCTGGGCTGTAGGGGGTCTGAGCCACCTGGGTGATCTGCTGTTTTGCCAAAAACCTCTGTACAAGACATGATGCATGAGTGGGCATGTTGTCATGATGAAGCTGCCAATCACCAGGTACCCATAGCTGTGACCTTCTGAATCATCCTAATAGTTTCTGTGGAGGAATGTCTGGGCTTAATGCAAAACTTGACACAGATTCATTGCTCTACTGGCTCAGTCATTTTGAATGCGACAGCCACACAGTACACATGCTCACTCAACAGCATCTACCACCCCCACTGACCAGTACAGTGAAGTCGTCACTGTTCTCCGTCTGGGTACTTTCAGTTTTCATTCTGACATGTAAAGAGTTTGGAAGACGTTGCTCTCATCCCTCATAACAACAATAAAGAAAAAAATGAACTCACTGAAAGCCAGTAATTCTTAGGTACAACAGAGTATTGGAGTCACAGGGCAAACCACCAACCGAAAAACTGAAGAGAGGTGAACACAAAATGTTAGCTTACCAAGAGCACAAACCATCTCTGCAGTCAGCAGCTGGTAGGAAAACTTCAAAGAGTAATGACTAATTGCTAATAGACTAACTGCTGGAGACTGAGTGTGGACTAGCTTGAGAGAGAAAAACTCCCAGAAGCTGCACCTTAAAAGGGCTCCACATTTTTATGAATTTTATCTCTAGGAGCTCACCACGTTCTCTTCCGGGTGAAGATCTGAGAAAATTCTCCAGTGTTCCCTGCAGATGCAGGGAGAAAGTAATCAGTGTGAAATACACCCAGAGCATTCTGTTCTCCTCAACAAAGGCCCGACTTCAAAACTGTTGCATCACAGCCTAAATGACATGGGGAGCGAATACACCCAACTCTAGCCTCCTCCAGCCTCCACCTCAGAGGGGGAAGAAAAGGTCAGACACATTTGTCAAGGACACAGGCATGAACAGAAGCCCACTAAAAGACCGAGATGTAGTGACACGATTACAGAACACTTCTGTTCCCCCCACAGCTCACCACCATATCAACAGAGCTCCTGTATAATATTATCAAGTTACAAATCAAAGAACTGCAAGCTCAGACCCCACTTAAAGAGTCCCTAAGGAAAACCAAAGAAGTGAGATCTAAAATCAATAGCTGAAATTTTTCACCTTAGGAAACTATTATGGAAGAGCAAATTAAATCAAAATAAGCAAAAGAAAGAATAAAAATCAGAGCATAAATTAATGTGAGAGGAAACAGGTAACAAAGAGAAGTCTCCGAAACCACAAGCTGCTACTGTGAAAAGGTAAAAAAAAAAGAGTCAATAACCTTTAGCTGGCCTAACCAAGAAAAAAGAGAGAAGACACAAAATACTAATATCAGAAACGAAAGAGAGGCCATCACTACTGACTCCATGGATAACAATAAGTTACTCTATTATAAACAACATTATGATCATAAATTTGACAACTTACAGAAAATGGACCAATTCCTTGAAAGACACCACCCACCAAAACTCACACAAATAGAAACAGATCATCTGAATCTAGTATAGAAATTGAATAAAAAATAATAACCTTCCAAAAAAAAAAATCACTAGGCCTAGATAGTTTCACTTGAGACTTCCATCAAACATTTAAGGAAGAAATTTTTTAAATTCTCCACAATCTCTTGCAGAAAACAGAAGCAGAGGGAATACTTCTGGACACATTCTATGAGGGCAGCATTACTCAAAAACTAAAACCAGACAAAGACCTACAAGAAAGGAAAATTAAAGAACAATATGTCTCATGAAAACACATGCAAAAATCCTCAAGAAAATATTAGCAAAAAGAATCCATATGTAAAAAGAATTATATACCACAATCAAGTAGGATTTATTCCAGGTATGCAAAGCTGGTTGAGCACTCTAAAATCAATTAATGTAATCTATCACAACAACTAAAGGAGAAGAACAATATGGTCACATCAATAGATGTAGAGAAAATATTTGACAAAAATCCAACACCCATTCAAGGTAAAATCTACCTGCAAACTAAGAACATAGGAAAATATCCTCAACTTTATACACTTACAAAAACACAACAGCTAACATTGTGCTTAACGGTGAGAAGCTAGCTTTCCCATTAGGATAAGGAATAAGACAAGGATGTCCCTTCTCACCCCTCCTATGCAACATATTGGAAGTCATAACTAATATGGTAAAACAAGAAAAGGAAATAAAAAGTATAGCTTGGAAAGAAACACAATAGAACCCAGCAATTCCACTCCAAAGTATTTACTAAAGAAAAATGAAACCATATGTCCACTCAAAAACCTGTTCATGTTTCTAGCAGCTTTATCCATAATCACCAAATATTGAAAATAACCTTATCTAAGTTAACTATCACTGCATAACAAATTATTGGAAAACATAGCAAGTTAAAATTACCAAACTTGCATTTTTTCACAATTTCTATGGGATAGGAATTTTGGAGCATCTTGTTTGGGCAGTTTGGCTCAAAGACTCTCATGAGTTTGCCATCAGGTTATCCGAAGCAATTATCTGAAAGC
This sequence comes from Anoura caudifer, assembly GCA_004027475.1. Taxonomy (NCBI): domain Eukaryota; kingdom Metazoa; phylum Chordata; class Mammalia; order Chiroptera; family Phyllostomidae; genus Anoura; species Anoura caudifer. The sequence continues at coordinate 48,742 of PVKU01010468.1, read as the reverse complement.
TTGACTGCAGCTGGAGGATCCGTTCTAAGATAGTTTGTTCATGTGACTGCTGACAAGAGGCCAACTTCTTCATTGGCTACTGCCTGGAGGCCAAGGATCCATGCCACACGCATCCTCACAAAAATGGCGGCTGGCTTCCCCCAGAATGAGCGATCCAAACAAGAGTGAGGGAGAGCCACAATGTCTGTTACCATCGAGTCTCAGAAGTCACATACCATCATTTCAGCCATATTCTATTGGTGCTGTTCCAAGAGACCAACCTGGACACAATGTGAGAGGGGTCAACAGAAGGGTATGAAAACCAAAGACAAAAATCATTTTGGAAGCTGGCTAAATGTCTACTAACTGTTGAACAGTTAAACAAACTGAGCTAGATCCATACAGTGGAATAGCAATCAGCAATAAAAAGAAACAAAATAATGATACATATAATAGCATGGAAAAAATCACAAATGCATTAGGTTAAGAAGCCAGACCCAAAAAGCTGTATACAGCATGATTACATTTATATGCCATTCTGGGAAAAGCAAAGAGACACAAATCAGAGGTTGTCAGGGGCCTGCAGGGAGAGGAAGCAAAGAGGCATGCAGGAATTTCTTTGGATGATGAAAACACTCTGTGGTTGATTGTGATGGTGCTTCCATGACTGTGTGTTCATTAAAATTCATAGAACTATATGCCTAAAAAGGGTAAGTTTTATTGCAAGTAAATTGTACTTCAATAAATTACTCACAAAAAGAGAAAGGTTAAGGAGAAACAGAAGAGGCTTGGTTTGAAAGATGGCTATGGGAGTCTCAATGTGAAGGAAACACAACTACTAAACCAGTAACATTACAATGAAAGTTCCTAAAGCCAAAAATCTTTCTCTGAGCTTGAGTCTACAGATTGAAAATGCCCATCAAACAAAAGGTTAAACAGATGAGAAAAGATACACGTGTATCCTGATATATCATGGAAAAGTCTTGAATGCTAAGAATTAATAGAAAAGATGTAAATGTTTCTGGAAAGAAAGAACAAGTCATAGAAAAAGAGAGAGCGTGAAACAGGCATGGATGGGCCCTCTTACTTGCAACAAGACAAAAAAGAAAGTGGTGAAATAGCATCCACAAATTTTTGAGAAAAGGACTGACACTCAAGAATTCTATCCCAACCACAAGTAAAATAAGGTTATTTTGGGATATGTAATCACTCAAAAAATGTATCACCCACTCAGCCCATACAGAGAAATACAACAACATCAACAAAGAATGCTACCCAAATAACTGAACCACAGCAGAGACAGGGAAGGATAAAAAGGAGACCTTATGACGCATGCAGTTAAACTCCAGTGGATGTTAGAGTCGAGCAACTGGGAAGACGGATACACTAGATGAAACCTCCATTAAATTTATTTTAGAATTAAAATAGAGTACATAAAAAATATTAAAGTCAGCCCAGAATACAAGGAAACTGTACACAGTAATTACAGTTTGTCTTGATTTGTTTTACCTGGTTTGCAAGATGAGAGTGACCAAACAGCTTGTGACCCGATTTCCCGTACTGTCCCAGTCCTTTCCAACTGCTTAGGGTCAGCACCAGGAGGTGTTTTGTTTGGTGTGGTCATTTTTAAAATATTCTATGAAGAAAAAAAAAAAGAATATCCACATTATACCAGGACCTCAGCACCTTTTTACAAAAGGTAAAAATAAAAATTTAATAGCAAAATCGGATCAACATACCCTTGATATTAATCATCTAATTCTCAAATGCAGTAAACATAACTCAACCACTGTAATTTTTAAAATCTTGGGAATTCAGTTTCTGTTTCTAAAATATATCATGTATAAAGCAGCAGCAGAGTACATTAGACAAAGGGCATAAAATCAGGTTTTTAGCTTCAGTCTCTCCTTTAACTGTCCTAGTAGTTGGGCAGGTCTAGACTCTATATTTCCTTCCCTGTTGAAGAAGTGACTTGATCTACTATTCTATAATGGTATACAGTTCTATGCTTCTATGAGTAAAAATTCTTAATTCAAATGACACGTTTTCCCTAGAAAACGCAGATTGAAATACTCACTCCAGAAATATGTGAATATTAGTCTCCAGTTTAAATAATCCATTAAGTGATGCAGAGAAAAATCGCATCTCTCCACTAGTTGTCAAAAGCTCCACTGATAAGTGTGCTAACCACAGAAGACAAAGTCAGAAAAATCTTTTGTTAGTCAATCTTGTTAAGTCTATGCAAATGTGGGAAAAAAAGAGTTCTTGGAGAGAGACCAATATGTAAAAATACCTCGGAAATGCGAAGTCAGAGCTACTGAACATCGTTATACTTGCTGTTATAAACTTGGACCAACAGTTCTGTATTCCATCTCCTTGACACCTCCTATTAGATCTCAGTTGTTCCCTAATTCCCACTTAGATCTCACTAAATAGTAGTAGAGCCACTGGACTGTAAAATTCGTAAAGGCCTAAAACTTAAATGCTCAAGTAGCGATTTATTGAATGAATACATGGACGACTAAATAAGTTCAATCACACACTGAAGTACTTGCCACCTGAAAGTTATGTAAGGTCTAGGATGAGACAAACCTCTGACCAGCATTACAAGCTGAACGTTCTGCGTCCAAAAACGTCAGAGTCAAAAAAATTAAAAAAGACCAATTTCACTACTGGAGCAGAATTCAACTACCGGACCTGCTACTGGACGCCACGAAGTGGATAAAACATGGAGTTCGCGTAAGACTTGGTTCCTGGCCACAGAGTTGAGAGGAAATGAAGCCAAAGAGGGAACCCAACGCGAGCAGCGTCTGGACCAGACTCTGCCAATCCTGCTTGACACCTACCTGTTCTAGAAGTGCTCAAATGTGCAATGGCTAAGGCTCCTGACCCACAGGCCTTGAAGAAATAGGGAGCGGAAAAAAAACAGTGATATCGGGGAAGTGTGCATTGCCTACGCTAGAACCAGCCTCTACGTCGGGGAAAAGCTCACGCACTTACAGCTTGCAGACCGGCTTTGCCGTAGCTCGGGGTTTTAGAATTCCCTGCAACTCCGCGCCACTCCCACTCAGTTTCTGGACAGCCCGGCTTCCCAAAGAGATGGAATTGGCGTCGCACCACAATGACGTCAGTTCTGCTCGTCGCGCCGGGAGCTCTATGTCGCGTGTGCACACTACGTCTCTTTGGCGTGCGCGAGGCGGAGGCTGGGCAGCGCCATTTTGGCCGGAGGCCGTAGGAACACGTTGTGAAGCTGGGAAGTGACGGCAAAAGCTATTTGGCGTCTGCGTTCCCCTCCGCGAGGGGCTCGTCCTCTCCAGGTAGGTAAATAGCCTGGAGGGGTTTGGCCATTATCTCCGATCTTCCACGATTTAAAGATTGTAGGGACCCTCTCTGAGAACCTGTGATTAGGCCTCAGGTGACAGCGATGGGGACAGTAGCGGTGCCTGGCAGTTGGCTTGGGTGGGATAGAACAGCTGGAACCGCCGAAACGCCGGCTCTGGCGAGGGCGCGGCGTGTCACGCTTCCGCTCTAGCTGATGTGGTTCGCGACCGCTGTTGCTCGCCACCCCCATCAGCGACTGAGAACAGACTTAGGTGCCGTCTTAACGATGCTACCTATCTCCACCGCTTCCAGTCTCCCCTTTACCCCGCTCTTACCCTAGAGCTGAACCATCTACAGAGGAATGCACCTTCACAATTTACAGCACCCCCATTAACCCCATTCCTATTTACTAGCAGAGTGAAATAGATATATATTTTCACATGTGCGTATTTGATTATGGGGGACAGTGGCCTTTTCCTGTGCCGTTTGGCGATTATAGAATCAGTCATCGCATCTTGACGCCATGAAGTTGAATACTCCTCGTCCACTCCCAGTTTTTACAGAAAGGAGGACCAGGCCTCGTTTCACTTTTCTCGTAGAGCAACTTGGACCCGGTTGTAACTGGGATTACCCCAGATAGTCTGCAGTTGAACGCCTTCAGCTTTTTTGGTGCGCTTTTATAGCATTCAGCACTTCTCGCCTTAATGACTATACCCTCTACCCCTTAATTGTATTTTAAACTCCGTGAGATCAGGGTGGTATCTTAACTCAAAATGCTTTTATTTTCCCTCCAGTGGTTCCTGCATTGTAGTCGCGACGGTCAAAACCCGAGTTACACATCTCAAACCTACGGAAGCCTATTCTCATATTCATTCTCCCTCGCACCTCTCTCTCTCTCTCTCTCTCTCTCTCTCTCTCTCTCTCTCTGTTAAGTCGATAAAAGTGAGAACTGTCAAAACAGTGTTTTGCTTTTATGCTCTCTTCCACAGGACAGCTAGCTAGGCATTAATGCTAACGGTGTTTATGTTGCAGTCCTCAGTACATGTGCCCTGTATACCAAGACTTCATTCTGTACCAGCTACCTGACAGTAGTGCTTTGTCAGTGTTAACCAAGGGCTCTTACAGTGTATTTGAATCAAAAAGGTGTCTGTTGTTTTAGTTAAAAACCTTGTTCTCCCCTATACAAAAATTTTTTTAGGAACAACATGTAATATAATAGTTGGGGTTTTTCAAAAAATGAAAGCAATATTTAATGTCCCTTCTAAATGTCTTCAAGACTCTGAAATCAGAGTTGTGTACCACTCCCAACTTAGGTATTTTATAAGACTAATTAATCTACAATAATCATAGGTTAGAATATTTAGTGCAATATTAAGCATCATTCGTTAACAGCAATCTTTAAATGCCTTCACATGGTATTACAATGATTTGCAAATCATTAGACTGCAAATGCTTTTCATTCATGTCCCTTTTTCCTCCCAGCTGGAAGAATGACAGACAGTGAGGGTCACTGTTTGAGTACCTGTTTTGTACACAGTTTTTCAGATCTGAAATATCTTCAAATCCCTCTTTGTTCCAGGAATAATTTTCAGTGTGTTTTATGTAAATCATCCTATTAACTATCTCTGGTATATTTTTATTTTTCTATGAAAATCATTATAATCGCTTAGTTTTTAAAATAGTTTGAAACATTAGATGAAATATTTTAGTAGTTTGGCTCTTATAAAGTTTAAGCAATTTCAGGATAAAACATTTATCCCCTGGAGAGTTCATTACACTCATTCACCAGGTAATTTGTATGGTGCCCAGTTTTATTTTAATAACTGACTAAAGAATCTTCACTTTTTAGGCAGTTGTCACTTCCAGAATGATAGCTCTTTGGAGCAATTCAAAAGTAATTTAATGTCCCCCTCTTCTGATCTTTATGAGACACAGACCAGTTTTGGTCTTAGACTGAAAACAGGGTAAAGTGAACCTCTTCGTTAACATGACTTTGTGCGTTACGTAACTGTTTAGTCTCCTTGCCAGTGATTTTTTTTTCTGTATATACTTTAGTCTCACTATGAAATATTGGTAACATCAAAGATTTCTGGAGTTGCTATAACTATAGGAAAATTACTTACTATATTTAAATTTTATATCTTCATCGACATGCTTCAGCTCCTGCTATGTGCTAGGCACTGGTCTAGCCCCTGAGAAAACAGATGGACAAAATTTCTGCCCTCATGATGGAGTACATTTCCCTCACTTGGAGAGGGAAAAATATTGTCTGTGTGTGTAGAGGGAGAGAGAATATATAAAAACATAAATGATAAATGTTTATATGTACTATGTATACACATATGTGAAATACCTATAAACTTTCATAATGGAAAGAGCTAAGAAGAAAAATAAAACAGGGAAGAGGGACAGAAAGGCAGTTGGATCTATTTTTTTGGATGTATAGCTAGAAAAGGAAGGCTCGCTGAGAAATAAATATCAAAGACATGAAGGAGTGAACCATGTACTCATTAGGGTGAATAGCATTACAGGCAGTGGGAAGAGAAAATGCCAAGACCAGGAAGCAAGAACATGTCTGGCGTGTACTAAGAACAGCAAGGAACCAATGCGGTGGGCAAAATGAGCAGCTAGGGTGGTTAGTGATGAGCTCAGAATGTTAACAGAGGCTGATCGGTGCTTCTCTGGCTGTTTTCAGGCTTTTATTCAGAGTAGAGAAACCATTGCAGGATTTTAAAACAGAGGAGTGGCATGAATTGGCTCACACATTAAGAGAACATTCAGGCTCCTGTCTTGAGAAGGAACTGTCAAGGGTTGGAACAGAAGGAGGTAAGAGTAGAAGCAAAGAGATCTATTGGGAAGCAGTTAGAGTAATGAAGTTACAAGCTGTTTTGATGGAATGATATTCACTAAAGCTTGGAATAGATTCCAGAGAAAATACAAATTCGAAACAACTGACTGTAGGCAACTCTTTCAATTAGTCTTGCTGCAAAAGAAAGAGGATATAAAGCAATGAGGGAAGGTGAGGTCAGATAATAGAGTGATTGAATATGGAGGGAATGGGCCAGTGGAAAGACTAATTGGTAATGCGAAAGGCGGGAGGGAGAATTGTTGAGACAGTCTCCTTAGTGGCTGTCTTTTCATGTGCACATATGTGGACTTGGCTCTGGAAACAGGGACAGTGTGGTTGCTGGTTGGCTAAGGTTCACTTGAGATGACGCTAGTCAAGCATGGCTTTGTTTCTCTACGCATTTTCAGCTGTATGTGTACAGGTGAAGAATTGTATTTCACCAGGATTGTAGTTAAGGGTATACATGATCGACAGTGGAATTGTAGCTGGGCACGGATGGACATGAAGCTGCAAAGGGTTGAGAGAAAGTGGAAATGTGGTAGAGTCGAGAGGTAGCGATAGTGGGTCTGAGAAATGGAGGGTTTCAAAGAGCCGGATTGTCGTGTATGAGAAGGGTGAGCTGACAAGATAAGAGTGGTCGTTCGTGAGGAGGAATTTGTAGTGGAAAGATCGTGGTGACTGTGTTGGTACTGAGAAGTTCAAGGGTTTGCCCGAAGGAAAGAGTGGCTGAGGTAGGGTGAAAGACAAGATTTTTGGAGGAGAGAGGTTCATGGCCATACTGAACCAGAAACTATGACAGGAGTTGTAAAAGAGGGTGGAAGTCAGCCCAGGTCTGAAACCCTCATTGTTACCTGTTCTCTCTTGTAAATGTTGAGACAACACGTTGTTCTGTTTGTTGGGTCTTCTGTGTTTCTCAGCGGTATTTTGAAAGTTGCCTCACATTTGTATGTTCTAAGTTGATGCCTGCATCTTTTTGTGTATGAATATTGAAAATGGTGTTTCTTTTACGTATGTAAATTTTTTGATTGATGGTATATTTTGTTTTCCCAACCTTACTACATTATTTTATTACTTTTGCTGGGTTTTTTTTTACTAGCTCCAGATGATCTTTTCCAAATATGGTGATAATTTATGTCCTCCTATCTAAGTTTTATGCCTGACTTATTTCTCAGTTAATTTCATTGATTATGCCATATTTTTTTCAAATTTTTCTTTCATAGAATCTGGATATTCCCACGTAGAATTATGGCAGATAAATTAACGAGGATTGCCATTGTCAACCATGACAAGTGCAAACCTAAGAAATGTCGGCAGGAGTGCAAAAAGAGTTGCCCTGTGGTTCGAATGGGTAAGCCGTCCGTGGGTCTTTGAAGAGTAAGAGGTTGTAAAAGGAATGAACTGGCTTCAGAGTTCTCTGGACTGTAGCCATTAGTTTCTTTGAAATGAAAAGAGAAGACTAGATTTTAGTCTGAAATTTTTATTGCCTGATGACTATGTAATTCTGTTGTTTGTTTTTTTTTTAATTATAGGATAATGTATTCGTGTCAGCATTTTTAAAATTTTGTTGAATATAAAATCAAACCACAGTTCAAGTTACTGAGATTCTTGCTGTTCTTCAAAATCCTATAATTACTCTTAAGTTATGGAGAAAGGACTATCAGTATGTTAAAGATTAGATAAATTTACAGCAATTCAGAACTGACGAATTGTTGGTAGTCTTTAGAACTGTGGTAAATGTACTGGTGAGGTATGGGCTGGTTGAGTCTTAACGGAGACTCCAGGTGTCACCTCTCACGTTGTGCTGTTGAGAAGTTCCATTGTTGATATGCCTGTTCTTACGCAGAGTTCAATTCAGTCTGTATATCAGATGGCTGCTTACCTTTATAGAACTTCACTGACCTTGCTAACATATTTCATTCTTTTGTCTGGTATACATTACCATCCCAAGGCAGGTTTTGTAAATTAAATATTTAGGTCAGTCAGCTTAAAAATAAGATCTGCCACAATTTTAGAGTCATCCCCTCTTGCCTCATAAGATATCTTTTCCTTTGCCAGGAAAATTATGCATCGAGGTTACACCCCAAAGCAAAATAGCTTGGATTTCTGAAACTCTTTGTATTGGTTGTGGTATTTGTATTAAGGTAAGTGATATTTTACTACCAATCAAACCTGTAATCTGAAAGTTCTGAATACATTGTAATTGTTTTTAAAGCAATTTAAAAATATAAAGCAATATAAAGCAAAATATAAAGCAATGAACCAAGAATATAAATTTAGGAAAATTGTACTTATATTAGTAATATAATATTGTTGGTTTTTAAGTAAGCCAATTTTTTATTTAAAAGTAGTCCTCACCATACTCAATTTTGTAAAGGTATTTCGAACCAAAATTATATTTTTTCCACCCTTTTATGAGAAGGACATTTCTCCAGCAGTGTCTTCACCAGAACCTTTTGGAAGTGTGAATATCAAAAAAAAAATACGAGTTATATTACATACAATTTTTCAAGGCTGTGTTCAAGTTTAAATTTACATCTTTTAAATAGAAGTACATATAGCCAAAATTTTCCAGTTTAACCTAATCTTTAAGTGCTTTTTCTGCTGTCTTATGCATCCTTCTATTGTTGAATTTATTCCAATAGTGCAGTTTTTCAAAATACCCCGAATAGTTCTTGTTGCATCAAATAGTTTGATTAGGGCTTTTGACTTAAGAATAATAACTCTCCAACTTAGATTCATGAGAGATATTTGTAGGTGGTGGATGAAGTTCTTCATTTAGGTATTTGTAGATGGTAGAGTGTAGAGAAAACCTTTCCCAAGGATGGATACCACCGTGTCACTCATTCTGCTAAGGCTTATGTGTATTTGCCATTGGGGTCTCAATCCGTAGTTAAGTGTCCAGAAAGATTCTGGTACCTGAAAGCATTTTCCCTTATTTCAAAAACATACGCAAGAAACATTTATTTATCTCTTATATGACAGTGTTCTGGGTACTGGACTGATTTTGAACAATATATTGTTAATTCTGTGAAGAAGGAACTCTATTTTCTTTCTTTACTGCTATAGAAAAATGAGGGTCCAAAATTTGGATGTGCACTCGAGTGGCTGAAAAGATTCTAATGTGATGAGTCTCTCTGGGGTGGGGGGAGTATATACTCTCTGAACGTTAAGATCCTCACAATGCACCTTGTGTATGAACAGTATGTATATTTTTTCCTTGTCGATTTAGAGAAGTTTAAATTACTTTCAGCCTATAAGCATTTTATATATATTGATAGAATAAAAACAATTCTGTAATTGAGGGTAACTATTAGGAGAAAAATATCTCATGTAAAGAATTAATAGTTTTGGTTAGACTCTAACCATTAGAGGACAGTAATGACTTTATTAGAAAGCAAGAGTTTTGCTTATTTTTTTAAATTATCTATATTCTTGTAACATAAAGTGGAAAGTCAATGAAATCTTTATATACAGTAATGTTCGAATTGGTCCCTGAGCTCACTGACCAGTTCTGCTAAGCATCGCAGATGCGAGGTTGTGCTCTTTGGGGTGTACCTTTTCTGTGTTACCTGTACTTCCGATCAGTTTTTCTAACCACATTACCAATCTTAAGTGACCTTCCAGTTCTTGTCATTCTTGTTCCATAGACATCTTTACCTGATTGATAAGCAGTTGTTATTTGAATAAGTTTTTCTATGAGTAAGCCTTTTTTATTAATGTGAATTTAGTCAGTTAGAATATGAAGCATCTTTTTCATACGGGATGCTTAAAAATCACAGCAGAAAGACATTAATCCCTGCTCTGTCCAAATGTTACATTAGCTGTTATTGGGGCATAAATAGACAAAAAAATGTACAATCCATGACCTTAAAGGACTTTACCAGGTAGATATGAGTGTGTACAAAGACAGGAAGAAGGAAGTGGAGGGAAGGAATGCATCATGGGCTGAATATGCAGCCGAATAGTCCTCAATAACCATGTCTCATCTGGCCTCTTAGCCTTCTCTTCTCTGGTCATGTAAAAAACACTCCTCCAAGCTCTATATAGAACCTCCCAGTTCTGTAAGGTTTTTCAGTAAGCATTAAATGTCTAAGAATCATGGCAGACACCAAGGTAATGCACAGTTAGTTAATATGACTCTTGCCTTCGAGGAACTTTCAATTTTTAAGTAAAGAAGAAAGGGAAATGAAAAAATACTTTACATCTTTGTGCAACTCCCACATTTGGAAGAGTACTTGTAAAAAGATTTTAATCTCTCCATTTTAGTCATGTGTATACTTCTAAAAATTAACACAAAATTAATTCTTTACTTTTAATAACAGAAATGCCCCTTTGGGGCCTTATCAATTGTCAATTTACCAAGCAACTTGGAAAAAGAAACAACACATCGCTATTGTGCCAATGCCTTCAAACTTCACAGGTATATTTTCAAGTCAACATTCCTCTTTACTTCAGTCAAAAGTAAAATACCTTTGGGATTTTCAGAGAAATGCAAAACTGGAAAAAAAATCGTGTTATCCGTGCACTGAAGAGAAATACAGTGTTGTTACGTGCAGAATTACACGCCAGTCGTCCATTCTGGCTAATAGCAGAATTACCTGGGGGTCTTCTGTAACACGATAGTGCCCTGCTTTCAGCCCAGGTGAATTAGCCCACGTCTGTGGATGAGGAAGTTATAAAAGCCCCCAGGTGACTCTAGTATATAATTGGGGTTGCAGATCACTATTTTAATAATACCCTTTATTCTCAAAATGGCCTTTAAGGAAAATTGTCTCTGATGTTATTTATCTATTAATTTAATGATCTACAGAGCACATTACTCTGAACTTGGACATATATTATTAAATCACAGGAGTCCTTTGAGGTTTTCAATCTGCTGAGCACTAATATTTTGAATCTGGAAGTCTAGATTTAACTAATAAAAAGGTATTTCTCAACCTGCCAGCTTTAAGGGGCCTACTGCAGCAGGGAGCATGAAGTGGAATATTTCTGGTTGATGTGGCACTTCTGTCCTTGTAAGTAAATGGCAGGCCAAACCAAACCAAACCAAACCAAACCCACAGTGTGAGGTTGCACCTGCTGTGATATTTTTTACCAGAGCATTTTGTTATACATTAAAACTGAGCCTTACATGTAAAGAATTGTTACTTTAGAATGGACTTTGAATGAAAATTGAATAAATAAAATGGAGTAATATTGTCATAGATGCATTTCTAACAATTAACAGTTTAAATTAATCTCGGCTGGGTTTTTTTTCTAATAGTCAATAATGTCTGCATATATCTTTTAGCTTAATGGATGTGTGTGAAGTGCAAGTGTATTAGAGTATGTCATTCTGATATTATGTAGTTGATTCTACCTAAGTCTGAATTTTATTATTTTTGTATACTTTTGGCAGGTTGCCTATCCCTCGTCCAGGTGAAGTTTTGGGATTAGTTGGAACTAATGGTATTGGAAAATCAACTGCTTTAAAAATATTAGCAGGAAAGCAAAAGCCAAACCTTGGAAAGTACGATGTACGTATTACCACCTTATAAAAATGGAGGAGAGTATATGTATGATTTTTTTCTTATTTTCAGGATTATCTGTGAAATTAATGCTAAGAAACTATATATAGATTAAACTCCTTTTTCAATTAAAAATCTGCTGAATCCCTTCCAATACACCAAGGTTGTGGGTTTGATCCTCAGTCAGGGCACATACACGAATCAACCAGTGCATGCATAAATAAGTGGAAGAATAAATTGATGTTTCTATCTCTGTCTCTCAAAATCAATTAAAAAAAAATCTGTGGATGCTTCTTAACTGATGATTCTGAGCTTCACTAAACTGTTACGAGTTGGCATGCTTTGGGAATTATATCTTCAATTTTAAGATTATTAGAAGCCAAAGTATTCTATTTGTACACATGTTCTATTTTGTACAATAGTCATCCTCTTTGCAATTATGTTATTAAATTAAATTCATCCCTGGCTGGCGTGGCTCAGTGGATTGAGCACCAGCCTGAGAACCAAAGGATCACCTGTTCGATTCCCAGTCAGGGCACATGCCTGGTTTGTGGGCCAGGTCCCCAGTTGGGGATGCACAAGAGGCAACCATACATTGATGTTTCTGTCTCTCTCTTTCTCTCTTCCTTTCTCTAAAAATAAAAGAAAATCTTTAAAAAAATTAAATTCAGATTATACATGTATTTCTAGGATCCACCTGATTGGCAAGAAATTTTGACTTACTTCCGTGGATCTGAATTGCAAAATTACTTTACCAAGATTCTAGAAGATGACCTAAAAGCTATCATCAAACCTCAATACGTAGACCAGATTCCCAAGGCTGCAAAGGTCAGTTGCTTTTTAGGAAAAATTTATGTTTTATAGATATCAGTGGAGGTATAAAAGATATATTAAATTTGTTCTACTTTGTAACTTTTTAACATTGAAGGAAGTATTGAGGTAACATTGAATTTAATTTTAACATTGGAGGAATGCAGTAATAACTGTTTCTGGTATATCACGGCAGGGGACAGTGGGGTCTATTTTGGACCGAAAAGATGAAACAAAGACGCAAGCAATTGTATGTCAACAACTTGGTATGTATTTATTTTGTGTGTGTGTTTTAATAGGCCCTAAATTTCAATCATAAATAAATGTCTTTATATGGATTACTGAAATAAATGGGAAAATCTCTGGTAGTTGTCATACTTACTTTTTATGTTGCGCAATTTTCAGCTGAAATATTCAAACCCAGAATGACCTGCAGTATACATTTTGCTTAGCGGAGGTGAAATAAAACGTACACTGTTAAACACAACGCCTCTGTGTTCTTTGTAGACTTAACCCATCTAAAAGAACGGAACGTGGAAGATCTTTCAGGAGGAGAGTTGCAGAGATTCGCTTGCGCTGTCGTTTGCATACAGAAAGCCGACATGTAGGTTGCTTTACACCTTTTATAGGTCTCGGTCCTTACTTGAGAGTTTTTATTTGTAACACTGCTAATAAAGCAGTGGTTTTGAGATAAATTAATGCACATGGTGTCTAAGATTCTAATTTTGAGGTAAGATGTTGAAGCAGTTGTACACCCACTGCCAGTCTGCCCTGCTGCTCCCACGGGGGCAGAAATTTATTTATTTAGGTAAGTACTTTACAACTGTTCGGCTCCAGAGCTTTTTAAAGTAAAGTTGGTTGTTTATTATTTAAACTGCACATAAGAATATTTTTAGGGTGTAAGTTCTCCAACAATGCCAGCAAGTTTTTTCAATACCTCAAGTGGAACGGGAGGTTCCTTGGGTTACTCTAAAGCAGGGTGGCGTGCCACGGGAGAGTGGGAGGGGGGGGTTTCCCTCCTGCCTGCCAGTGCCGCTCCTCTCCCCCACGTGCATTGCTCCCATCTTCTGCGTTTCTGCTCTGGCATCCAGAGCAGGCTAGCTCTTCTCACAATGTAGTCTACAGTTCTGTGCACGGCCCTCCATGTCAGAAGCTATTTGCTTTCCTGCAACTGACCTTAGCCATAACAGAACATTTTTCATAAGCAGGCGACAGTTTGTAAGTTAGCCTCCTCTGGGAGTGTCTCCCCATACTCGATGTGTACTCCTGCTTCTCATTATTTCTTTTCTTCTACTTCTGAACAAAGCACAGAAGTATTTACCACTACAGGGTGGACTCCTCATTAGGATAAGGGGATTTTTGTTATTCAAATGTAAACTGCGTAACAGTGCTTTGAAATATGCAAGGTAGATTTATGTCATGTTTGCCTTTCATTATATTTGTTTACCTTTCTCACAGTTTCATGTTTGATGAGCCTTCTAGTTACCTGGACGTCAAGCAGCGTTTGAAGGCTGCCATCACCATCCGGTCTCTGATAAACCCAGATAGGTGAGTGCACACTGGGCCTGTGCCTGTGTTACTTCGTTTCAGGGGTTTGACGCATTCCTAAAGAGCAAACACTGGGGCCATCCACCTCATATGCGTGTGCATGTTTTCCGTGTTGGCTTTTTTAAAGGTTTTATTTATTTATTCTTAGAGAGAAGGGAAGGGAAGAAGAAAGAGGGAGAGAAACATCAATAGGTTGCCTCTTGGACATGCCCTGATCAGGGACTAATCCCACAACGCAGGCATCTGCCCTGACTGGGAATTGAACCGGTGACCTTTCTCTTTATGGGACGACACCCAGCCCACTGATCCATACCAGTCAGGGCTAGAACATAGGCTCTTATTGAAAGATTCATTCACTAACATGCCTGTCTCCAAGGAACTACCAATACTCTGAAATGACAGGCAAATTCTGGGAGATACGAATGGGTTTCTGGGAAGCAGATCCTCAGGGTTTACTAGGTCCTCAGATGGATGTGTCACTCAAACACACACAAAGTATAGAAACATAAGGATCACCAGAATAATTCCACTTGTTCAGGGTCTTAATAAGCACAAGAGAATTCTCAGCCTCTGTTAAGTAATCACAACACCTGTCTTTACTGGGTGCTGTTAGAGTTTGCAGAGTCTTTAAATCCATTACTTCATTTGGGCCTCATAGTAACCTTCCAACTTAGAATCTTTAGAATATCCACGATAAACAATCTTATTTGGGCAAAATAGCTGTAATTTTTATCGTGTACACAGTCCTAGGCATTATGATAGGCTCTGTGGAGAATGCAAGAATATAAAACGTAGTCTCACTGTTCAAGGACTTCACAGTCTGGTGAGAAAAGAATACACAAGTGGCCCTGGCCAGGTAGCTGAATTGGTTGGAGCGTCCTGATACGCTAAGGTTGTTGGCACATAAGAGAATCAGCCAATAAGTGCCTAAATAAATGGAACAAATTGATCTTTTTTTCTCTCTCTCTCCGTAAAAAAATTTTTTTTTAAGAATACACAAGCAGTCAAATCAGTAGTTCTAAACTCTAGCTCCTTTTTATAACATTTTACACTCCTTTATTGTACTGAATGCAAGTCATAAATAATCTACCTTCACATGTAATTTTTTTAAAAAATAGCAAGTAACATCCTAACCATAATAAAAAGAATGAAAGGGATAGTGGTTTAAAACCAGGAGACATGTATCTCAGTTTGGAAACATTCAGGCAAGTCACTACAGTCCCATGTGATGAGAAGGCAGTAGCCTTAATTGTAATAGGTACAACGTGTCAAAACACATTATGTTGACCAAGTGAAGAAAATGATTGAGTCAGACATTTTCACATATGTGCTAATCAGTCTTAGGTATAGGGTTAAAATAATCTCTCTATATGATAAAAAGTTACAAGAAGTGTATCTGGATCCTGAAATTCTGTGACACATTCAGTCTTTAATCCTTTACAAAGATTTTGGAGATCATATCCTTGGATAAACAACAAGAAAGAATGGATTGGAGAAAGGAAAAATAATCCGAGAGATTCTCTAGAATTGACCTCTAAGAACATCTTCTTTAATCTTAATCTTTTTAACCTTAATTAAGATTAAAAACTAAAAGGTAAAGAAAAATTAATTGTAGGGTATAAATTTTCACAGCATAGATTTCTCCTTGTGCTGCAGATTTCTGTTTCCCAAACCCTCAAAAAAACAGTGGCTCTCCTTAGTCTTTTTTTACGTTTTGGACTTCTGCACCAGCTTCATTTGAAAACAGGGAAAGCAGGAAGTTCGACCTTTTTGTTTTTTCTTTTGGAAGTAAATTACAAGCCATTAGATGATGCTGTACTGCCCTATACTAGGTCTTGAAGCTTTTAATGGTAAAAAGTAGAGAATTATTCTAGATAATGGAAAATTGCCAACAGAGACACAGGGCAGGAGGAGTACTGACTCACCACTGTATTTACTCTTCAGATTAGAATTTGCCCCCCCCTTTTTTTCACTCCTCGTTTTACTACCTGACACCTAGATTACTAGATTACTGTGGTTGCTTCCTTGAAGAAGTTATGGTTCTTGCCAGATTAATCTCCCTGAAATGATGTTTTTCCATATCATTTTTTTATTCTAGAACTATGCATTAGTCTCTAGCCGTAATTTGCCATTTTTATTTTAATTGAAATTAGAAATTCATTTCTTTAGCGCTCTCCCTCTGAGGAGCAGCCCTCGCCGTTTCTTTCCTTCTTCCCCCACTTCTTTCCTCACAGGCACGTGTCTCCTAAACATTAAGGCACAGGTGGCAAACACAAGGCCTGCAGGCAGAACCCAGCCCTCCACCTTGTTTTATCCAGCCCTGCACCTTGTTTCTCCTGGGCGGCAGCACCAAGCTCTCGCTTAACTGTTAAGGAGCAGTTACATTTATACAGTTCTAAAGTTACACTCGGCCCTTTGATGGCAATCGTGAGGCTGATGTGGCCCCGGTGAAAATGAGTTTGACACCCAATGAGTGTGACACCCAAATGAATTTGACTGCTCTAAGGTGTTGGGCAGCTGGCAGTTTGTCTGGGCTCGTCCCCTAAACCTGTCTGTAAAGCTGCCTTTTCTCGGACTTCGGTGAGCTAAGGCTGCCCAGCCTAGGCTCTCCTCTTGCTTCTTCTGTGCTGAGCCCTCCCTTGTTTCGTTGTCCCCAGCTTTAATAAATGTGTCCTCACTGTCGCTTGGGAAAAAAATTCATTTCTTTAGTCATACTAGTCACATTCTAAGTGCTGCTCCATATTCCATGTAGTTACTTCCTACCATATAGGATGACATAGAGATAGAACATTTCCGTAGTCAGGGAAAGTTCTACGGGACGGTGCTGTTTAAGAACCCACTATTTTCCCCATTGCCAGTTAACGAAAGTCAGAATTCCTCATCTTGTTATTCAACAGCCGTATTAAGTAACTGTTTGGTACATAGCCCAAGACTAAAGATCATAGAGGTGCAGATTGCAGTCTGTCTTCAAGGTGTTTGAGGGCAAGTTGTGGGGTACTCAGAAAGTCCAAGTATTGGGTCAGAGGTTCAAGATTGAGGGAAAGAAGTCATTTGACTATTATTAGGAAGGGTGATCCTATAGAAGTTAGGGTTAGTGGTAGGGAGGACTTCAGAAGGTGAGGATGTAGGCAGGAGACCTTTTAGGAAATAGACTACCCTGAGACACACAAATGGAAAAGTGGATTGTTTAGGAAGTAATAAAAGATCCATTTTTCAATATGTCCTATATGTACATAAAGTAAAAATAGTAGCTTAAGTTTTGGAAAGTCTTTAAAGAAAGTCTAAGGATGTTACTTGTTTCATTGGGAACTGAGAGCCACATTGACAGTTCTCGGGTGAAGGGCTCTGTGCCCCCCCCACTGCAGACAGCATGGGACAAGCAGAAAGGTTGAATGTGTAAGTCAAAGAGTATAATCATCAAACCATTTACACTACATCTGATTTAAATATCTTTGTTTGTACTTTGTAAAATTCATTTAAAAAGATGTTCTTCATTAGCAAAACACATTTTTTATCCGTAAACTATTTCATGTTAACTTTTCTTTTAGTTGAGGGCACCAGTTTAGAATATGAACATTGATAGAATCTTATTAAAAGAAAATATTTCATGGCTTTTGTTTAATATGGTCTTTGTGCACAATTTTTAAAAAATATATATATTTTCCTGAATTTTCACTGTAGTAAAGTTATGTAGCCATTATAATTAAATATAATTTTAATTCTTTCATGCACGTTGTTACATTTTAAATCTGTATTAATTTTCAGATATATCATTGTGGTGGAGCATGATCTAAGTGTATTAGATTATCTCTCTGACTTCATCTGCTGTTTATATGGCGTGCCAAGTGCTTACGGTGTTGTCACTATGCCTTTTAGTGTAAGAGAAGGTAACTTGCGAAACTGTTTTCACAATGCTGTGTTACTCCAATGCTTAGAAAATGTATTGTTGATACTACGTCACTATGTTGCTCTAATATTTACCTAAAACTGGTCTCAGGGAATTTAATCACTCAGTGGAATATGTGTGGTACATGTGGTTATCTTTATCACTTGTTACACACAACCTGTTTCTTTGGAGAATTTTCTGCTGGGGTAGGTAGAAATGCTTTATCAGTGTTACTGTTTATTTGCTATATTTTGTTATATTGAAAGTTCCTTTTAGATTTTGGCTTCTGTAGAATCATTGTATTATTTATCATCTTCAACCTCATCTGTGACAGGCCATTACTAGTAGTGAAACTCTTAAATTCACTTACTGTTTATCTTGTTTCATATCTGTCTGTTGTCTATCCTAGGCTGCAGAACTAAGACTGCCAAAAATTCTAATAAGATAGCTTAGTAAGTGTATGTTACAGTTTAGTAAGTGACTAAAGATTTGGTAAAACAGCTTAGTGAATATATTTTTATGTGTTCCTCCTACTGTCAGGAGAAGGACTCTCTGGCCTCTTTTCCAAGTCCTTCCTGCCTCCACCAGTTAGGCCCTAGTAAAAACTAGCCTGCCACCAAGTGACCTCTGAAACGGCATCAGTGCGCTCTCCACCTGGCACGCCTTTTTTCGTTTAATTACCTTACATGTCTTCTCTTTGGCTGTGCCATAAGCTGACAGTCTAGAATACCTGAAAGGACTATTTAGTTCATATCTTGAAAAAAAACTATATTCTATAAACAATGGTTTTTGAGATACCAAAGACACTTTTGGAAAGTGAAATTTATATTGCATTACACATTTTGCATAAAAAGACAGCAGTAGCTTTTTTAATTTGTAAAAGTATGTAATATTTTAGTTTAAGATTTGGGGAAGGATTTGCTATCACTTCTCATGCTTGGAGATAAATAGATGCATATATTAAGGAAAAATTTGTGAGATTGCTCAGTTTTCTTTCCAGTAGTCCTAAAGAGATATCAGAAACAAGTATTCATGTTTGATTTGCCTCAATTTGCCAAAATTTATGAGTACCTTCTCTGTGCCACACAGTAATAATAGTGCCAGAGTTGTGTTGGTAATCATGTGGGTGCCTGGCACCCACTTTTCGCAGTTGCAGTTATAAATGCCACGTGTAAAGGCTCTGCCATTGAAGAGATAGTTCCTGGTGAGGTTTTGAATGTGCCTTGTCTGTTAAAACAATTCAAGTAACAAACCACTTAATCTTGCCGCTTTCCTTTAACATGCTGAAATTAATGCAGTATATATAAAAGCTCTCTTTGAATGGTAAAGGCAGTAAGACAAGCATTGCAGCAGGAATGTAAAGGCTGACTTACTAATGTTTTGCTCAAAGTTCTTTATTTCTCTTGAGTCTTCATTTCCTTACCTGATAAATTATGCATTTGGACTAAATAAAGGTCACTAAGGTTCCTTCAAGTTTATGTTTTTATTTTATTTTTGGTTTTAGTTTTTTAACCGCATTTATAGTTTTTAAATAGTTTAAGATTCTTTTAAAATGCTGCTTTTGGCAGAATAAATGTATCCATTCATTTGTTCTGTCAGCAAATATTTATTGAGTACCTATGATTCAGGCTGAGCATATGGGCCCCTGATGTGGCTCCCGGATCCAGAGAAACAAGTAACATTCTCAGACTTTCTTTCAAGACCTTCCAAAACTTCAGCTACTGTCTTTCTCCCGCTTCTCATTTATAGGAAACACTGAAAAATAGATCTTTTTCCTTGTTTCCCGAATAATCCACTTTTTTCATTTCTGTGTGTCTGCCATTATGAATCTTAACAATTTGAGTATGCAGAAATTCTCATGTGTGATGTTAGCTTATTGTCAGTTTTTAAAGCCTTTTTAGATGGTGGGGTTTAATTCTGTATAATGAAGCCAAAAAATGTCAAATGAAGTTGTTTATTACAAATTTCTTACAAACTTGCAAAAATAATTGGGGGGAAATGCAGTAAATTGTAACTTCAGTGTATAATTATAGATTATGAGTATTCATGTGAAAATGAATACTCACAATCTAAAATTATTCCCCAAACTATTTTATATCATTACACGTCAAATATAGAAAAACATTCCACTTTTACTAGTCATTTGTAGAGAAAAATTGCAATTTTTGACTTAAAACCCAGCAGAAATGGTGTCATATACTTTTGCATTAAACCTGATGGAGGGGAAAACCTTGTAAAAATCACATCGTAATGAAAGGATGTGCTTTGTGTGTGTGTGTGTACTAGGCACATATGTATGCATAAGTTATTTAAACTTGCATTAGGTATATAAAACATGATGATGTCACTGCATGTTGTAAACCCACAGAAATTTAAATCTGCTTAGAATGCTCCCAAGAGAGCCTGGGGTTTGAGCTTTTGTGTAATAATAATTTCTTGCTGTAGAAAAAATTTAGTCTTTAACTGATCTTTACTAATCTATTGTCAATAACTTTTCCATAGGCATAAACATTTTTTTGGATGGCTACGTTCCAACAGAAAATTTGAGATTCAGAGATGCGTCACTTGTTTTTAAAGTGGCTGAGACAGCAAATGAAGAAGAAGTTAAAAAGATGTGCATGTACAAATATCCTGGGATGAAGAAAAAGATGGGAGAGTTTGAGCTGGGAATTGTAGCTGGAGAGTTTACGGATTCCGAAATCATGGTGATGTTGGGGGAAAATGGTAAGTTTTTCTAATTTTGTGATAGTTGAGCATCTGTTCTGTTTTAGTACCTTAGTTTTAACTATGCTGTGAAAAGGTTGGACTCAGTTACAAGTCTGGAAGCTGGACTGAACCCATACATTTCTAAGTGTATTCAGTAGTTCACATTTTGTAACATCATATGGTTTAGTCTGTCCTTCAGTCAAGTTCGTATTTCTTATTTTGTGTCATAACCTTCAGTAAAAATAAGGTTTTTTTAAAGTCTTTTTTTCCTGTGTATGAATTGACGGGGCATTTATTCATCTATGATACTGACAAAGGACATTGGTAGATCAGAAGCAATGACGTTTAAAATTTCCTTGCACTATTTCTTTTGGAGCTTTTCTTCTTTGAAATTCAAACTAGTCTACCTCTGCAAATAGTTATATCACCAGCATTTTTTATATGAGGTTGCCATCATAAATATGAGATGAATTTGAGTACCAAATGCCTGGTATTATTGTCATGATTCTAAAAAATGTCTGAATTGTATACTTACAGCTTACAAAACTGCAGAAGAAAACTTTTTTATGAGGATTGTTGCAATACATCAGCCTTTAATTAATGGAGGGGTTTTGAGCTGGGCTGCAGTTAACTCAGATATTTCATGTAAATGGACTTTATAGTGATGGTATCGATCATATTCTTAAATTGTGTACATTGACATTTTAGCTAAATATAAGTTTTTTAAAAAGTAGCATGAGTCTATTTTTCCGATCATTTATTAAATGGTCGTTATAAGCTTTAACTAGTTTATATTCCTCCTGATTACTCTAGAATGATGTTGATAGTTTAATCATCTCAATTAAACCCCAGTAGTATGTGGTGATTTACTGTAAATGTGATTTGTTTCACATGTGTTGCCAGGTACTGGTAAAACGACGTTTATCAGAATGCTCGCTGGGAGACTTAAACCTGATGAAGGAGGTACTGTTGTAGTTTTGAGTCCCTTTACTCTGTTCCACACACAGTAAACATTAAAGATCTGAGCAGTTGTCAGTGTCTTATTTATTTGTATTATTTTGCAGGAGAAGTACCGGTTTTAAATGTCAGTTATAAGCCACAGAAAATCAGTCCCAAGTCAACTGTGAGTTATTCTGTTATTTGGTTATTAAAGTTTGTGTGTATATACATATATACCTATAACTTGAATCTTTTACTGTTTCAGAATTCTCCTCCAAATTAGTTTCTATACAGTTTTATCACTAAGTGGCTAAAGAAAGGTATTAAGCCCTGGCTGGTGTGGCTCAATGGATTGAGCACTGGCCTGAGAACTGAAAGGTCGCAGGGTTCCCTGTCAGGGCACATGCCTGGGTTGTGGGAGGTCCCCAGTTGGGCATGTGTGAGAGGCAGCTGACTGAGTTTCTCTCCCTCAATCCTTCCCTTTCCCTCTGAAAATAAATAAAATCTTAAAAAAGAGAAGAGAAGGTATTAAGAAGGCATTCATTTCCACTACTGGGAAAATGCTTTTAAAACCTGATAGGTATCTTTTTCCAAAATGAACCTTTGAAGTATGTGTTTTGTGCTGGGGGGAAAGAATCAAGAAAGTAAAAGGGCCCTGGCCTGCGTGGCTCAGTTAGTTGGAGGTTGTCCCATACACCAAAAGGTTGCAGGTTTGATCCCAGGTTTGAACTTGCAACCTAGACTGCAAGTTCAATCCATGGTTGCCAGGGTGCATACAGAAGGCAACCAATCAGTGTTTCTCCTTCATATCTGTATTTCTTTCTCCCTACTTCCCCTCTCTAAGCAATAAAGAAAAAAATCCTCAGGTGAGGAAAAAAAAAAGAAACTGAGATGGCCACCCACAGGATGGGATAAAGCATTTGCAAATCATATATATATAATGAGGTACTCATATCTAGAATATATGAAGATTTCTTACAACTCCATTTAAAAATGGGCAGAGGCCCTGGCTGGTGTGGCTCAGTGGATTGGGGGCAGGCTGCAAACCAAAGGGTTGCTGGTTTGATTCCCAGTCAGGGCACATGCCTGGGTTTTGGGCCAGGTCCCCAGTATGGGGTGTACGAGTGGCAACCACACATTGATGTTTCTCTCCCTCTCTTTCTGCTTCTCTTCCCCTCTCTCTGAAAATGAATAAATAAAATTTTAAAAAATAAGTAAATAAATAAAAATTTAAAAATGGGCGAAGGATTTGAATAGACATTTTTCCAGAGATGATATACAAATGTTCACATTAAACGATGCTCAGCATCCTTAGTCATTAGAGAAATGCAAATCTAAGCCACAATGAGAGCATCACTTTCAGACACACTGGGATGACTTAAATCAAAATGAACAATAAATATTGGTGAGATGTAGAGGTACAGAACCTCATTGCTGTATGTAAATGGTGCAGCCACTTTGAAGAACCTGGCAGTTCCTCAAACAGTTAAACATAGTTACATATCAACCAGCATTTCCACTACTAGGTATGTACCCAAGAAATGAAGACTATGTCAACACAAACTTGCACACATGCATTATTCGTAATAGCCAAAATGTGGAAAGCAACCCAAATGGCAGCCAACTGATGAATGGATAACCACTGTGTATATACATAAAGTTTAACGTTATTGGGCCATAAAAATAAAATAGTGATACATGTTACAATATGGATGAACCTTGAAAACATAAAGTTAATATTTAGTTTCTGTAGGTGTTGTAACAAACTTACCAACTACTGTACCTATATTCAGTGCCTCAAATATTCAGGTCTATTGGAGATGGCTGTGCTTACAATAAAAATTTTATCATTGAAACTTTTAATTTACTGGCTTTTGGAGAGGAAAGGAGAGAGAAAGAGAAACATCGATTTGTTGTTCCGCTTACCTGTGCATTCATCAGTTGCTTCTTGTGTATCTGAGGACCGAACCCACAGCCTTGGAGCGTGGAGACGGTGTCTGACAAACTGAGCTACATGGCCAGGGCATCACTGATACTTTCTACAAGCTCAGTTTTTAAGTTCTCAAACTCGGACCTCTCCTGGAATAACAGTCAGTAGGCATCTTAAGTAAGATTCATCCCTATCAGTTTGTGTTACCTTACTGATTACATGGTATTTACACTGACCTTGAGAATTATTACTATTCTCAGATCACTTCTACCCAGAAACATCATCATTTACTACTTTCAGATGTCAACATTATTGCCTTTTTTCCTTGCTGGACATGATGGGTTTTTAATTAAATTTCAAAACATGCCACAGATGACAGATAAGCATAAAAACACTGTTGGTATTCGTTGGTGGCAAATTGATATACTTTTGCTCTGGAACTTAACTTTGTTATGATTCATAACTAAATTAGTTCTATACTGAAATAAAATTTCAGTATTTTCCCATTAAAAACAGGGAAGTGTTCGACAATTACTACATGAAAAGATACGAGATGCTTACACTCACCCACAATTTGTGACTGATGTGATGAAGCCTCTGCAAATTGAAAACATCATTGATCAAGAGGTATTCTAGTATTTTTTGTAATTTGATTTTAAACTGGATGTCTCTATATGGTTTGCTAAACAGCCTCTCCAAATAGGTGCAGACGTTATCTGGTGGCGAACTGCAGCGAGTAGCTTTAGCTCTTTGTTTGGGCAAACCTGCTGACGTCTATTTAATTGATGAACCATCTGCGTATTTGGATTCTGAGCAAAGATTGATGGCAGCCCGAGTTGTCAAACGGTAATAGCCTGCTCACAAGAGGGTTACTTTTGACTTTATGTGCTGGCATACAGCTGTGCGTAATATAGCATTTGAATACTTGATGATATGAAACTACAAAAATTTCAAAATTGTGTGTTTCAGTTTCATACTCCATGCCAAGAAGACGGCCTTTGTGGTAGAGCATGACTTCATCATGGCCACCTACCTAGCAGACCGAGTCATCGTTTTCGATGGTGTGCCATCTAAAAACACGGTGGCAAACAGGTAAAGCCACTTTCTAAAATATTCAACCTAACTGTAGCTTCTAACAATTAGAAAGTTATTTACAATTTTCCAATAAGCTTAGAAACACTACTCAGTACCATTTTAAGAAGGAAAGAGATGGCTAGAAATTCTAGAAATTATTCTGCCACTTCTAAGGTTATTTATGTGGAATCCTGGATGGGACCTGGTAGAATAGTTTCCAGGCTACAGTATAGAACTCCCAGCCCAGCATGATGAGCATACAGAGTTCTGGGCCCCTCACGTTTTCTTTTAAATTAACTTTGTTGGCATGATTCGGATTTCCAAAACACATCAGGATTTTAGATTAAAGACCAAAGGTCATGTACAACTGATAAGACCCATGTAGGTTACAGGAGCCGACCCACTCAGTGGGGACCCACAGCACAGCTAAAAGGAGCGACTCCACCTTCCCCCCTTTCTTCCTCTCATCCGTTTCCTTACGGTCATGATTGAGAGCACTTGTAGGGAAGCCTAATGTTCAGATCAGTTTATGAAAAAAATCTCAAACTCTTAGTGCTAAAACTTTATATTGGGTTGAACCATATGAAATTACTATGTTCAACAACTTCTGACCTATAAAAAGTAATTTTATGTGATTCCAACATAATGTTTTCTGGTATTAGGGAGGAATGGAGTTGCTATTTGAGTAATTCATCCATGAAATGTAACTACCGAGCCTCCCAGAATTCCTTTCTTTTCATTTTAAATTTATACATCAATTACTAAGAATTACATATTTGAGAGGAGAATTTCTTAGGCCATAAAAGCTTATTTATTGAAATAATGATCCTCCCTTTGTATTTATAAAGTGCTTAAAATGTTCCACATGTATGGTGTGATTTAGCATGATTTAAGATGAGTAAGGCACAGAAACTTTAAAAGTTCTTACTAAAAACCGTTATGTTATACATATTCCCTCCAGTGCCTAACTTCTAACATAAATATTACCTTTTCTGTTAAATTCTTCTCCCCTAAAAATGTCAGATTTGAAATTCTGTATTTTTAATTAATGATCTTTTATTGTTCTAAAGTAGTATTTTCTTCTTGTTTCCTCCTGTTGCAGATCAGAAACACATTAAATTGTGTTTTACACAAAATTATTATAGCCAAACAAAGTAGTCCACACAAAGACATTTCTGAACATAGAGTTTATAATCTATTACAATTATACTACCACCCAGATGATTTATGATTGGGGAATTAGAGGGAATGGGGATTCTTAATACTCTTTCCCAAGAAGTAGTTAAATTTAAGGGGTGAATTTAATCACAATTGATCTTATTTTTATTCTAGTCCTCAAACCCTTTTGGCTGGCATGAATAAATTTTTATCTCAGCTTGAAATTACATTCAGAAGAGATCCAAACAACTATAGGCCAAGAATAAACAAACTCAATTCCATTAAGGTACGTAGAAAAAGTATCCTAAATCATGGATAACTCCTCGATGTTAAGTAATCAATCGAAAGGTCCGTTTCAGACTGGAAGGCTGCCTCGCTGCAGTCTGCACTTCGGTCCAAAGGCACATGTAAGTCCAGCGGGCGGCACCGCGATGCAGCCGCCATGGCCGCCTGCGCCCTGGCGGTGGTTCATGTCGTCCGAGTCGTACACTCGCGGGCCGCCTGTGTTATTGCCACTTAAGATGTCTTCAGAAAGATTATACTAATTGGCCACTGAAATAAGTTTTTGAGTACCTTAATCAATTTCTCGTATCTTTGTGTTCATGTACAAGAGCAATATGATTAACATGTGTAGTTTAAAAGTCTAAACGGGCTCCTTCAGTGAGTATAAAGCTCTGAACAATAAAAATACATTTTGTCAGTTTTTCTTTGTGGTATATGAAGTAATTGTGTACCCTACACTAGATGTAGCCTGTGAAATACTGGTTGTATTTACCTATCTCTTGGTCACTCAGAAAAAAGAAAAAGTGAAAGAACTCTAAAGAACCATTTGTTTTTATATCCCCTGCAGCACCTCCTTAAAATGCTGCCTGCATGTCATGGTCCTCTGGCCATTGTGGCCCCGATTACTACTTCAGAGACTTCAGCAGTGTGTTTACAGCACTGTTTTATTACTCTCTACTCCCTGATCCTTGTGATTAAATCGGGAGTTCCTGGAAGGCAGAGTCAGAGTCATGTGTCCCCAAGCACCTAAGGTGACTTCCGGACGCCTGTAGCCTGCAGTGTTTTATGTTACTCACTGGCCTGGAATGACAGATTCTGACTTAAATGATGAAGAGTTTTCTCATTTTTGGAAAACGTGAAGCAGCAAAGAGGATTTAAATTTGAGAATACATGCACAGCTTAACTTTCCTAAGAATTTCTTCTTAAGTATTAGGAATACTTTGTCTTTGTTGTTGCAGAAGTTCAGAGTTCCGTTCTCTCTGCCCACTCCTCTCAGTCACACCATAACCCTAATGAGGAAGCAGCTAGGTAAAGAGGTAGATGGATTGTTACTGGCCAGTCAGTAAACAGTTGGGGGGAAATTCTTACATGTTTTATGTAATAGGCAGTTCTCCAACTGACAGTGTAGACCGTTTGTACCAGAAACTTAAAATGATGAAAATGGAATTTAATAGTTTTCCTGGAAATAGTATTTTACATAGCAACACTTCACATGTGTAACTAAGGCATTTTATGTAAAGCGGCGTTGCTCGAAGTGAACCAAGAGAGGCGTTCTGATAGTCGCGGTGGGTAGCAGAGACAGCAGCACCGCCTTCCCGTGGGTCGCACTGCGGTGAATGCCGCGGAGTAACTCTGTGAGTGAGAGTCTGCCCCTGTGTGTAGGAGATCGGTGTTGATTTTTGTTGCTTCTCTTTTATTTTTTAGGATGTAGAACAAAAGAAGAGTGGAAACTACTTTTTCTTGGATGATTAGACTGAATCTGGGAACACTGATAAGCCATTTATTAAAAGAAACATTTACTGGGATTTGTCATATAAAACTTTAATCAGGTCTTATGCCCCACATACTCTGGAGCCTAAAGTACAATTTACTTAATGTAACATAAGCCAGTTATGTTGTAAACTGTAGTCTGAACACACACACACGCCACTTTTCTGTTGTTAACACTTTTCTTATGCATAACAAAAAACGAAGACATTTCAAGCTATATTAATTACCTCTAAATTTTCATGATGTGTGGGAAGATTTTCAATAGATGGATTATACTCATGTACCTGACCATGTTGCCTGCTTTTGAAAACCTTGAAAAAGGTTTCTGTACTTAACATGGTTTGCCAAGTATGCCAGGAAAATGAACTGCCCTTATTTCAAAAGCCAGTTGAAGACTCCACTGATGAAATTTGATAAATAAAGATTAGGATTATATTTGTTGTTTGTTTTCAGTCTTGTGTTTAGACTTTCAAAGGAAGAAAATCTACCACAAAACATCACTGTCAGAAAATGGCTGTTAACCAACATAACCATTGTTTACAATTTTTGGTGCTTTTGAATCTATCAAAAATTTCAAGACCTCCCTGCCCCCATGAAGAAAATACCGTCTTTATTCAGATTTACTCAGTTTTAGCATTCCATGAGATTCTATATAATTATTCTCAAGGTAATAGTTCTTGAAACATACATTTATATAATCACTGATCGCTTTAAAGGATGCTTACTTTCCTTCAAAGTACAGGCTCAAAATCTTGAGTTGGTATCTAAGCATTTACGTATTTCTAAGTTTCCACAGATTTCTGATAGATAGCCAGGACTATGAGGCACTTACCTAAAGACAGCATTAATGCAGTCCAGTCCCTGGGTAGCCAGCCATACAAAGTCTCCTTATGCTCATTTGAGTTTGGATATAGAGGACATTATTGAAATCTATTTGACCTTCTGAGCAATGGGACCTATAGCGTGAGGCCACCTTGTTATTATTCTGACTGGAATTAACATGCTGCAAGTGAGGGCAAGAGTTCACTAAATAAATGGGGCAAGCAAGAGGGTAAAATTAGAAATTACTGAACAGACTATTAGAGCTGCTTGAAACAAAAGCTTTGATTAATATGCAAACGATATAAAGTATGGCTTAACTGGGCCCATTTGGCCTTTAAAAAAATTAATGTAACCTATTTACATGAAAAATTTCAAATATACAGAAATCTATGGAATAAGGTTAGTCTCTCTCACACATCACCATCCCAAAGGTTACCAAGTGTTTGCATCTCATGCTTCTTCCCTGTGCACTAAGTGTGAATATGTAAAGATTTGTATTGTATGTAAATGGGATTATACTAAAATACGTAGTGCCTACTTTTAAGGATAAGTTAAATTTGTGAATGATTATTTCAAATGTATTAATAAAATAAGCCAAGAACTATTATTATTTACTGATTCCGTATTCTGTCCTAAAGGAAATATTTGTAATATATTAAGAGCAGTTCTTTCTACTTAATGCTTATGACAGAATATGTACTGTAATATTTTCCATGTAAATGAAATTTTATATGGGTTTAGATGTTACTTAAAAATTTTAATAGCAGTTGAAAAGGTCTTACAGTTGTTAACACAAGTTTTTGTATCAGTATTACCAGCTCAACACACCATCAATGTAGATGTTAGCAATTAAAAAGAATGAGACTGCTTCGTATGTCCTAATTAGAACTAAACTAAAAAGCATGGTGCAACAGTTTACATAATATACGACTCATATAAAAATATACAAAAGGATATTCAAGCTTAATGCTTTGGGGAAGAATAACTTGATTAAAGAACAGGAAAGGAGACATGCACACATACAGCTATTACCATTTGAATTTTGTATGTATCAACTGTTCAGAAACCATTTGTTTTTAGCATCTTTAAGTCCAGTGCTGTATCTTTCTTGCTTATAATTCAGTGTTGTAATTTGGTGTCTAGCATGTACTTTGTCTACATGTAGTATTGAAGGAATGAATCTAGTTACCACAGAAGGTAGGAAGGTAGGCTAACTACCCGGTTCTATAATTTCGTTCATTTTCATTAACATTTAGATACATGTGTGTCAGACTTGGCCCAGTGCCTGGAATATTACAAGCATCCAGTGTTGTGTTGGAGTCAGAAAGGGCTACATGAAGGAGGTAGCTGCCTGAAAAAAATAGCACCTACAACAATAAATGATAAAATACAATGTAATGCAGAGTACGTGTCCAGTCAAAGGCAAAAGGCAGCATGGGCACTGAAGAGATGGGGGAAAGGCTGAATCCAGACTGGCTGCAGTGGACTCCCCGTGCCTTTAAGATTCAGAGGTTTTTACACGCTCAAAGCAGGGACTGAAGAGAAAGCAAAACCAGTCAGAGCAGCAGCTAGAATTATCAAGATAGCAGGTTTTTTTCCTATTCTTTTATCATTTTGAAACATTTAGAGCCTATCCACTTAATACATGCATTACTGTGTATTTTGTCTGCTGTCTTGCTCTTGGATTGTTTCTTTCCTTGCATAATTTTGGTTTGCGTGCCAACGTTCAGTGAGGATTTATCTGTGAAAGTCGGTTTAGTGCGCCAAACACACTTCCTTTCCTTCCCAACCTTGTACTACCAGCACCTCCTTCCTTAGCAGCCTGATAGGGTAGGCAGTGTGCCTAGCCTAGCCCAGATGGTTCACAACTAGGCTAAGACTGTCATGACGACCCAGTCCCAGCCATGAAGTTGAGAGTAGCAGCTTCTTGGGGGTGCTTCTGGAAGCCCTCTTGCTTTCATAAGATGTATCTGGTACTGATTCTTGTGGATGTGTTGTGCCCATAAAGTGGTAAGAGAAATGCCAAGAATGCCACAAGGATGCTAGTCCTAACATGCCCCAACAGCTACTTCACTCCTGGTATCTTATGAAAGGGAAATAAATCCGGATTTGTTTAAGCTACTGTCCAACTGGTTTTCTGTCAATATAACCTTGGCTCCTTGACTGGGGTGTGCCCAAAGGCTTTCTTTCAGCTTGCTTCTAACTAGGTGATGCAAATATATTCCCAGCTTGGAACCACTTTTCATCTTAGCATGGGGATTCCTCAACCTTAAACCTGAACAAACCCAACATTCTTAGTGGGCTTTTAAGAATCTGGAACCCAGGCAAGGAGAGGCTTGTCTATAGGAAATTTTTGCTCTTGTCATTATTGCCATTTTTACTGGAGTGCTCCTGGCTTTAAAGTCAGTCTGTTCCAGCTCCCAACACTGCATGTGCCCAAGTTTGTCTCCATATACTCAACTCTCTGCTAATGAGGCTGCCAACCATGTCAGGCCGATATTCCCTTCTCGCAGAGCACAGCCTTAGTGTGCCTTCTGGTCTGCATTTTTGGCCCCCAATCTGTAAACATACTTATAAAATCACAGAGGACTAAAATGTTTTCATTAATTCCGAAGTTAGAAAGTAACTTACAGAAAGCATGCAACAAGTTATACAGTAACAGGAATATTCCCTAGATAGGTAGGTATAACAGCATTACTTTGTTTTCTACTCCATCTAAAAGTGGTTAAGTCAAAACATTAGCTTACGGCACAGAATTTTTTTTTTTTTGGAATCAGTAACTTGCCAGTTCAGGTCCATTACACTATTGAAAGGCATTAGGTCGCCTTAACCACACTGTTCATTTTTTGTATTTACCCCATTAATCTTTACAAGATGGTTTTGTGTGAAAAATTAAATGCAATCACAAGAATGCTAAGTATTTTTAAATGGTTAACTTTGAGGCTCTAATGAATTCCTAGCTAGATCAAACAAAAAAAATT
This sequence comes from Anoura caudifer, assembly GCA_004027475.1. Lineage (NCBI taxonomy): Eukaryota > Metazoa > Chordata > Mammalia > Chiroptera > Phyllostomidae > Anoura > Anoura caudifer. The sequence goes on along the minus strand of PVKU01010468.1, from coordinate 17,460 downwards.
AACATTTTCATCAATGTCTGTGGCTTCACTATTCTGAGTGCAAATTCACTTTTGGAAGTTTTTTATAAATTTAGTGTTTCCGAAGAGAAGTTGTATTTACTTATTTCTTTTGTAGTTTATGTATTCTTATACTGTTCCCTAGACATGGACCTAAAAGTCAGATCTAAGTGGAAATATAAAATATTCAAAGTGAGCAACAAGTATGAAAGACACATGGACAAAAGCTGCGGGGGAGGGGGCTGGAAATGGGAGGGAGCTGGGGAGGGCTGGGGCGATGGGATGGGAGTAGAAGACAGAAAACTGTACAAGAACAACAATTAAAATAAAAAAAATAATCAAAGTGAAAAGCAGGCCCTATAATTAGAAAATGACAGAAAACTTCCAGAGAAACCATGGACAGAACCTTCTGTGGACGACTGGTCACTTGGCCTCACCTTTTCCCCCATCCATCTCAGGTGACAGTTCTGCAGGCTCCAGCCAACACCCACAGCCCTCTTGCTTTCCTCCTCATATCTGGCTTCTCCACTGACTCATGGCAAGACACAGGCACTCACACAGCTAACAAATAGATGCTCTTTCCCCTTCCTTCCACCCTCCGGTCCTCTTAAGGTTCTGTGAAACTTCACTCGCCGCCTCAAGCAGTCTAAAAACACTGGCCACTATGACGAACCAACTTCTTCATCCTTCCCAGCTGTTCCTAGATCACCTTTCTATCAAACACTTATCCTGATTGAAGCCTTTGTTTCAGGCTTTGCCTTCTGGGGAACCATTCTCAGACATAAGTAGGTTAATCAAGTACTGACTAGCTGAAGTCTTAGGTGCCTTGATTCAATGAAAAAAAATTACAGCCTTAAAAAACTTTAGATCTATTAAAAAAACAAAAACAAAAAAAACCTCTTTCAAATGATTTGCTTTATCTTTCTTCAGAACACAAATATTGAATACTAAACCTTAAAAAAATAAAGAGGCCATGTAATCTATAAATTACTCCCAGATATTATACATTTCCATTTCATTTCATAGGTGCTGAAAAGTAGGCGGAGCAAACTAGCTTTAAAGCCTCTTGGCTAGGTTCAGATCCAAATTTTACCACAATTAGTTGCATGACCTTAAAGTAAATTACGTGGCCTATCTCATTACTGTTATTATATATATAAAATAGGGAAAAGAACAGTACCTACCCCACAGTTTATAAATCCGATGTGGTTTTTAGTTGGACATACTAGAATTATCTTCTGACTGGATAAAAAGCATGGAAACCATCTCTTATTTTTAGAAGTTTACTAAATTCCTCTTAAGATTATATGCTATATTACTTGGTTAACCCTGGAATCAAAGAATCACAAGCAGAATCAACAGACAAAATTTAATATATGCACACAGTTTTATATATAATGCAGCATCACACCATGTAGGGCATTTACTCTTATACATTCAGATATGTTTGAAACACTTGTTAAGGCTACAAAACAGAACATAGAAAAATAAACAGGAATATATTCAACACTTACAAAAAGTGATATGATAAAGATATAAAGTACTATTTCCTTTCAACACTTCAAAAGATATATACTTTTTTTTTACAAGTAACATCACGAATGATCACATCTTCACATGCTTTTAAGTATTATTTGTACTCAGTGTAAGGCTATTATCATTTTTCATACTTATATTTTTTCTAGCTCTGTAACAATGCAATTTTAATCCATTCAAGTAAATTCAACCCCAAAGTTGCTGTTTCCCAGCATTAAGTCATGCACCCACCCCTCATCTAGATTTCCTAAAATTTATTTCAGGGGGAAAAAAGTCCCAATTAGTGGGAGAGTAAAAGGCTGACACTAGTAGCAAAACCTTAGTTCTCTGAAACTGACATGCTGGAACTAAGCCATTATTATTAAACAAAAACAATAGCATTTAGACATTAAATAAGAAGCAAAATATAGTAAACAGAAATAGTGTAGCCAAATATGCATTCTCTTCAGCTACACTAAAATGGACCTTACTTAGTACCCACAAGTGAAAGACTATGGTTCCCTCATCTAAAACTAAAGGTAAAATAAATGAGACATAAATAAATATTGCTAGTTTCTAGGATGGCTGAATGTTTTCCAAACCAGAAGTGGTTAGAAAGGAACTTTATTGCACCAAGTCAATCGTAAGCAAGTTTGCAGTTCACAGGCATTTTTAGTTCAACCTTGAGTCACAAAGGAAACACAATGCAAGAATATACAGAGTCGGCATCAACTCAGCTGTCTCCGCACTGTGGGTGGGGAAAGCCTACTCCTGCCGGATCAAGGCAGGGTCTGAGCTCAGGTCAGCATTAAAGTGAAGACAGCGCTTCCCAGGAAAGAGGACGAGGACTACACACAGCTAGCATCCTGCTGCCAGTGAGTACATGGAGCAAGGCATGAAAATTTATCTGAGAGGAAATGAACTTGAGGAAGAGAGAGATGCACAATACTAAAAGGGACAAAAATCAAGTTTCGCAATAGCCAAAGGAAGTGGGCTTTGGTCATTCTAAACATTTGTTCTTAAAATGTATATGATCCTAAAACAGCGAAGTTCCATAATTTCCAACTCAAAACACAAATGATTCTCACTTCTAAGCGTTTATTTTTCTCTTATATGGAAACACTGTATTTCATGAAGGACAAAAGCTTGCTTGGCCCTAGTTCGACCTCAGCATAAGGCAAAATCTCCTAAACTAAAACATTTAAAACAGACCTAAAGAAAAAAACAAAACTGACCTTCATGCAAAGACTCCTAACTTTTAAACTAATTATCCAAAGTCAGACTCCTTTTATCCCAGAGGTCACTGAGTGAAGTACCTTCTGTAAAGTTCTCTTTCAGCACTGTTCCCACCATGTCCTGGAGGTAAACCATGGGGAAACAGGAAGCAAATCAGTATGTCCTTCAGGAACCAGAGGGTTCTGTTTCTCAGCTGAGGTAAGACAGTGACAGTGAAGAAATAAACAGCATTCTTTCCTATCCAATTTTTCAACATTTCCAGAAGAAACTGAGAAGATTAAGTCCCAGTCAATAAAACAAAATACACTGGAAATAGCAATTTCTTTTAGACTCCTGAGTTTAAACTTACATTGACCTTTTAAAATCTGTCATAATATCTAAAGGTAATTTTCATAAAAAATTATGGTAAGCTAATCTTACATTAAAAAAGCATGAGCTGAAAGTGAAGGACCTACTAATCTCATTCCATAACTACTGATGTTACCTAAGACAAAAATGGCTTAAGCAATACCTTCCCCAAATGTTCGAGCGCAGAAGGTGACAGCAAATTCCTTTCCATGGGTTCTTTCTCAAGCATTTCTTTTCCATACAACCATCTCAGTCTTTTAAAGTTTTTACCTAGCACCATCATAAAATATTATCTTTCAAAGTGCTCTCTAAAATCCTATGTTACAAAACATCTAAACGCTAATCACTACTCAAATCAGCAGTTACACAGACATTAGGTAATTAAAACAAGAGGTAAAATAACCATTATTACAGTACAGAGGAGATTCACTGAGCCTAGATGGCATCCCAAACATTCCTATGAGTTATCAGAGAACCCAGAAAACTTAAGTTTGTTTGTCAAATTCAAGTGAATTGTATTTGCTTTTTAAAGTAATTTGTTTAAAAAAAAATCTATTTTGCTTAGTATAATACATGGCATGCAAAGAGAAATTACTACTTATTTGCATAGCACTCAAACTTCCTGATCAAAAGAGAACATAAAAAAGGGCACATTTTCACATTAGTATGTACAAACAAGAAATACAAGCTACAGTTATTTATACAGTGTAACACAGATGAATGAATACTGTGTTAATTCAGAGAGTCACATCTCCAAATGAGAACAGAGTGCAACATGCAAAGGGAACTTCTAGTGAAATACTGCAAAGACTGAATGAAGCAGGATCAGAGACATGTTGCCCAAAGGGTAACAAGCTATAAAATGCAAAGCAAAACCGCTTTCTAGCAGCATCCTCTAGAAAAGAACTAGAAGTCACAATCATCCTTTTTTTGTACAATAGTTCCAGCTGTGACAAATTGAACATGCAAATGTAAAGTGATACCCATAACCAATGGTGCAAACAGAAAACAAAACACAGTAACTCTATAGAAACCTGTCAGCTAAAAATTTTTAACATTTCTTTCACAAAATATTTAAATCTGTCAGTGCATTAGTGTTAAAGTGGCATTAAAAAACTTCTGCAGTTTTAACAGATGCAGATATTTTCAAAATGCATAGCATCTACATTTCTTTCGAGTAGGCACCATATATACACCAGTGCTAAGAATTCTTGGTGGAAACAGCCATTTCATTACATTTCCTATTACTTCTTAAATTGATCTGTTCTTGTATGCGATCTCACGTTCAACAAATACCCAAATTCAAAAATATACCCTATTAATATTAAAAGAACTATATACAACATTTCTAAGACACAGGTTAATAGTCTGCCTTATGTGTAATAGTAAAGAGAAGACATTATTCAAGTTTGACAGATATTGAGATGAAAGGCCTTTGGGTTGGAAGCATTTCAAAAGACAACAGTGTTTTAGCCTAAGAATTGTTTGAGCCCAGTTTATGACTAAGGCATTGCATAATAAAATATACATTTCTATTTGGTGCAATGTTATGTTTTGGAATCTATCATGTGTCAAATGGTATATTTTCTTGTCACTTTAGTAAACACTATAAACACACATTTCTAACATTTGAAATTAAACTTACAAGGAAAAAACCAAACACTAAATCTATATTTATATTAAGCTGTTTATAAAAAATACTTTAACAAACTTATTTTCTACTTTTTATGGGACAGTCACCAGATAAATAAACAGATTTGAACGAAGAAAAATGGCAATGCCAGGAATTCACCTGCCCCTTTAAACAGCCAGCCAAAAATCTCTTGTCCAGGATAGGAGTCAAGGGTGAATAGGGGAGGGGAGCAGATAGTTCCAATTTGGGTTTTTATTTTAATGTATTTTTTTAAAGCCTTTAGAAACATTCCACCTAAAAAAAGGTTTCTGCTCTAACATCCTGCAGACAGACATCAGGAATGTTGTCCCCGATGGCCATCTCCCATTCCTGACCGCCTCCGATCCCCCCTATAGGGCCGTCCTCTGCCGTTCCGATGGTACTGATAGCCTTCATCTCGGCTTCTGCTGGGCTGCCCCTTCCAGGACTCCTCGCCTCGTGCGTGTTGATAGCCTCCCCTACCAGAATAGCCCCAATCACTTTTAAACTTCCTGCCTCCATATGTCTGATTATAGAACTGCTTGGATCTACCACTTCTCAAAATATTAGAAACCTCATTCTCATCTTCTGAACTCTCTTCTTTTGGTCTCTGCAATCTGCCATCCACAGAGTTGGCCCCACTGACCACATCAGCAGCAGTCTTAGGATCTTTCACTTTTTCTGGTTTTTCTTTCAGATTTGGAATGGTCCTTTTAGGCTCATCAGGTTCAACAGGTGTAGCTTCTCTCTCTCTGTTTAGATCTGGAGTGGGAAGGTGAGCCTTCCCCTCTGCGACAGCAGGGAGGGAAGCCAAGGCTGGCTCTGCCTTCGGTGTCTGCGACGACCGCTCTGCCCGGCCTTCATGCTCACTCACACTTGCTTCAGGGAGAGGGTGCTGTGTGTCTTCACACCTGGCCTCCTGAAACTCATCTACGGTTGGAACTGAACCACACTGTTTAGACAGATCCAGATTCTCCAGGGGTAGATCCAATTCTCCTTTCTCATCAGAAGGCAGAACAATATTCTGCCTCATTACTGGATTTTCTATGAATCCTTGAAAAGGGTACCCATACCAAACATGAGGAAAGAAAGGAGGTGCAATGGGAACTGGGCCTAAGAATGGATTAGGTCCAAAGGATGGTTGTGGAAACATATTCTTGCCACTTAGTGACTCTTCGTATTCCGCATGAAGAAGCTGCCCGGAGTTTTCAGATTCAAGATCAGCCTGGTAAGACAACTGTCCATGACTTTCAGACACCTGAGATGGAGGGATAACCAGAGGTGAAGAAAATGTCGGCGGTCCAATCTCTGCCTGTGGCATTTGACCATTAACGCTGGCCTCAGTTGGCATAGGAAAGTGTGCATCGGCACAGGTACAATCACTTTCACTCTGAGCAGAAGGAGCTTCTTGGAACCAAGGATTTTGAGGATACACAGGGACAGGGACCTTTGGGTACATCCTGCAGGCTGCCAGATATGCCTGGTGCAGAGGATACAGGTAAGAATGTGGGGCCCACATAGGACAACTATATGCCTAAAAGAGAGAAAAAACAGTTATAATAAACAAAAAGGGGGTTAAAAAAGTTTAGAGTGGGCACAAGATAAGTTTCTTACGCCTGCAAAGACCATATAATCTGCAGTCCAAATATTGTATCACTGTGAGACTCAATATGAAAAGGCATTACGAAATTAAGTTACTGCTCTAAAACTCCATTCCTCGTCCTATCCTGAAACCAACCCAAAGTCCTGTATAGATGTTGACAGATAATATAATGAACCCACTCACAGATTATCATGACCATTAACTTCATCCTTTGGATATATTTCATGGAAATTAATTGTGATACAGACAGATCTCAAAAACCACCACAAGTAACCACTTGTGCCTCCAGCTTGCAGTATCTCAATCACTGGCTCTTTAGCTTGACCTGCCTTTGTGTTTTGACTCTACCACTAGCTCCCTTCTGTGACCCCATGCCAACTAGTCAACTGGTCTGGTCTTGGCCTACCAGAAAAATGCTGGTATAGGAGTAGATGAGCCCCAAGGTTAGGATCCCATAGTTCCAGGAGATCACAGATCATTGCCCAAAGATGAAAGCCTCCTAAATCAGATAAGGGTAATACTGAAAATGAAGTAAGCCAAATCCTTTCCCTATGGAGGATCTGGAAAATACCAACACACACACACAAGCTTACCAGCTAACTGACTAATTTAGCTTAAAGCCAACATTAACTAGGTAAATATAAAATTAGACAATGAAATGCAGTAGATGGTGAAATTAACCAAGCCTCCTTTTATGAACTGGTCAGCGGCCTACAGGAGGGCACTTCACCTCACATTTTAATAGTCTAGGACCTACAAAAACTAATCCAAGACAGAAGAGAGCACAGCAATGAATGACAAGGACACGGAATGAGCCAGCCTCTCTAAAACAAGCTACTTTTTGGCTGACCACATCCCAGAGGATACCTCTGCTCCACTAGTGACCACCCCACCTTCCACAGGAGTACTTTCCACATGATATTCATTTGATCCTTTCAACAACTGAGGCAGGTGGAAGAATGCTATCCCCATTACATAAATGGAAAGAGCGAGGCTCAGCTACATTAAATGAGTCATCCAGGCTATACAGCTAAAAAGTGACAGAACAGAACGTCATACCCACATGGCTTACTTAACTCCCCACCAAGGGCATTTCCACCAGGCTGCCCAGTGACAGGACTATCTCCTGAATATACTCATAGGGCTCAATCACTGACCTTAATTAAGGAAGAACAAGCAAAAAACTGGAGCCTCAAGCACCACCAAAAACAAACATACTACAGAGTCCTGAAAATGCTAGTGCTTAAAATAGTGAGATTTAGTGAACCTTAGGTTATTTATTAATAGAATAACAATAGTAATTTAAAACTGCTAACTTATTAAAAATAACTTTAAAATGATAAAATATAAATATACCTTTACACCAAGATTAAAGAAGAATCGAAGAATGTTCTTATCTGAAAACAAATAACATAATAATCACTCACTAAAATTATACAAACACATTTTTCATTATTTTCAAATAATATGTAATTCTAAAGACAATTTTACCTACTGGAATTGTTTTCTCTAGCCTGTGATATCAAATATAGATTAAAAATCATAATATTTCAGGATCTATTTCTATAGGGTAATTCCAGGTTCAAAAGGCTTTTGTTTATCTAAGTCCCAAAATACTTTAAATTGAGATTTTTTAAAAATCTGATTTAGCCCTGGCTGGTGTAGCTCAGCGGATTGAGCGTGGGCCTGCAAACTGAAGGATCACGGTTTGATTCCCAGTCAGGACACACGCCTGGGTTGCAGGCCAGTTCCCGGCAGGGGATGCACCAGAGGCAACCATACATTGATGTTTCTCTCCCTCTCTCCTTCCCTTCCCCTCTAAAGATAAAATAAATAAAATCTTAAAAAAAAATCTGATTTAAATTAAATTTGTGTGAAAGAAACTCAGGTGTTCCCTGTATTTCTTTTTCAACTTCTCTGTGGGGTTTAAAATATTATGAAATAAAAATGTTGGGGGTTAAGAGTAAAATCAAGGCCCTGGCTGGTGTAGCTCAGCGGATTGAGCGCGGGCCTGCAAACCAAAGGATTGCGGTTCAATTCCCAGTCAGGGCACATGCCTGGGTTGCAGGACAGTTCCCGGCAGGGGATGTATAAGAGGCAACCACACATTGATGTTTCTCTCCCTCTCTCCTTCCCTTCCCCTCTAAAGATAAGTAAATAAAATCTTTAAAAAAAAAAAAGAGTAAAATCAATATAAACCTAACTCATTAATAAAACTAACAGGATCATATCAGCTAAGGTATTCATTTGACATTAAGCCAGTTACCCATAGACTCAAACATCAAGCTATGAGTATAATAAAATTATCAACAAAATTCAGGTAGAGCGCATACAGATCATACAGATAGTTATTGTATTACTTTACCTACAAACAGGAAATTTTCCACCTAAAATTCCTTAAAGAAAAGGGGACAAATGCAGCAGTAAAAAAGCAGCTCTTACATTTTACAACAGCAATGGATGGACCTTGAGAACATTATACTAACTGAATTAAGCCAGTCGGTGAAAGAAAAATGCCACATGATCTCATATGTGGAATCTGACAAACACAGTAACAGAGGCTTAGACACACAGAACAGACTGGCAGCTGCCAGAAAGGAGGGTTGGGGGACTGGCTGAAAGACTGTGAAGGGATTAATCAAAGATGATTTATGCACAAAGATGATTGGCTTGCAGGGATGGGAGGGGGCTGGGGACAAAAGTGGGAACAACTGTAACAGCTTAAGCAATAATATAAATAAATGGGAGGGAGGGGAAAAAAGAAAATTTAAATTCTTTTAAAAATATATATTATTGCATGTAGTACTATGACAGCTATCCTGCATTATATTCATTCCTCATAATTTTTTCATGAGGCAGTATGAGTAGTGATTAGAAAACTCAGTAAATGTTTAGTTATCTGGTTATTAACATTATTAAGATTTAATTCAAAATGGATTTAGGCTGTTTTTGGAAAAAATGTGAGGGGGGGTCAGGGTACAGCCACTAAACATATAAAAAACATAATCCAATCAAACACAAGGTGAAACAGAGAGTGAGTAACTAAAGGCCAAACCTCTGCTGTCCTTCCCAGTTAAGTCCTTTGGCTAACTTGGCAACATGCCCTCCGGCCTCTACTTACATTTCTCAGTGAATCTCTATCAGTACTTGATAAAGAAAAACCATGTGAACGTGGAGAAGAATCTCACCTTTAGGCAGGTCCTCCCCAGTGTGACACAGTGAATAAGGTGGTGCGATGGCTCGATCTCCCTTTTCATTACAAGGAAACCCAGGATAGAGTGGGTCCTGGTAAAGGCTCAGTGTCTGAGGCAAAGGCATCAAGGGCTGGTTAACTGCCTGTATTGACACAGGAACTGGAGAGGGTGTTAAATGAGCTTGGGACACAGCAGAATCAGGTCCAGTGGTCAGAGTCTGTGTCACTGATAAAACAGGGATTTGAGCAGGGACACCTACAAGAAAAAGGGAAAGGAATCAGAAACTATAAAATGGTGAAAACAATTTCTATAAAAATGTTTACATTAAAGTAAAAAGTAAAGAATCATGTACAAATGATATAATCATTAGAAAGCTGTATACTTAAGCAATATAAAGAAATTTTTATATTAATCAAGGACCCTCCCTGGACACCCAGGAGAAAAGGAGGCCAGGAAACAAGCTTTGCATCAATGTCATCTACCAGCAGCTCTCATTAACATACACAGACAGAGCCTGGAAAAAGGGTTGCACGGGGGGGGGGGGGGGGTCATAAAGAGCTGTTTCACGGGGAATGCAAACTGTGGTGTCAGTGCTGAGCAACCAGAACCACCAAAGCAACCAGTGGAGATAACAGCTCAAACATCTTGCTCCCAGGATTTTGAGAGCACCTCTGAAAGTAACACAGCAAATGAATGGGGACCTCCCACACTGGAAGCAGAGCAAAGCAGAGAGGATCACAAAAAGCTCTGCGAGGCTCCACACATCTAACCCAACTCTGAGGTCAAGCTCTCTCTCAAGAATTTGAAGTCTCTGACTTGGAAGGCTTGTGTTGGATGGTTCACTGGATTTCTAAAATTCTTATCTAACCTGTTGGTCCAAAAGATGTAGGTTCACTTGGCCAGGCTGGCACAGTGGCTGGTAAAGAAGGCACCGCAGGAGTTAGATGTACCTCTGGAGAAACCAGAAGGGGGGCTGGACTTGACAAAGACACATGTTCTGCTGGCTTCTTCAAGAAGAGGGGGTGGAAAAAGAGAAGTTCATTTTTAACCAAATGAACCATGAAGTGCCTACCTGTTATACAAATGCAATTTCTATATAAATGCTCTTTCTGATCTTATAAAGAAAAAGCAATTGCTAAAAATTTCACACAAATTTGATCCTAACCAGGGATTGCCTTCCAAAAGTCACAGAAGTCACTGGTAAAGTCAGAAACAGCCTCAAAAGGAACTTGAACCCAATGCTAAATATAAACGGCAAGGAAGCAAAATCATTGAAGTCACCATAAATTCATCGGTTACTTAGAGGAGCTCCTCACACAAAGACATATCACAAAACCACATGCTTTCTAGGTAACATAAAGGATGCTAACTGAAAGTCAAGGACTAAGCCCTCTCTCCACTCCTGTTAGGTCAAGAATCAAAATGTCTGCTGGAACTCAGGTGCCTTCAACATCAAATTTATAAGTTGGTGGATGGAGTTTGTCTGAAGACTGTGGGTTACTGTTAAGCTGGTTGAACTGATTAAATTTATAAGTTGGTAGTACTGCTCTTTAAATGTGTATTTTTTCTAATCTCTTCATTACAGTCTAATCATTACATTCCCTACCTTCTATGAAATAATTGTTAAGGGTGAAAACAACTCAAAAGTTTTGAAATAAAGTAGGAATTAATTTCCCTTCAAAAATCTGTCAAGCCACCCCACCAACAAAGGTAACTAACACAAGGCACCAAATAAAAACATTCAAAAATCAATTCAGAAGAATGACTTCTATGTCCAAAAAATGAACATAAAAATTATACACCATAAAAAAAGAATATTCTAAACAGAATTATAAAAATCGTAGCTGTGCCCAAATTATGACACTAAAATATATCCTCTCATTTCCTATGCAGATGTTTTGTTTTGTCTTGGATCAGAGACAGAGCTAAGACACCCAGACAGAGACCGGAGCCCTCCAGGTCAGATGCGACAATGCACTTACTTGTTCTGCAGGAGGTGGGCACTCTAATTTCTTTGACTTTGATGGTGATGAAATTCTTGTACATTTATCATCACTAATATTCTTTGGAAGCAAAAAAAAAAAAAAAAAGAGAGAGAGAGAGAGAGTGCGCATAATTTTGTATTCCAAAGACCCATGTTCTAGGATCATGTTGCCTTTATAGTTTGCCCTGTCTGTGCCTGATTGAACCCTATCGACAGCTTCCCCCCGCCCCCAATTACATCTGGTTGGTCTTCAACAGATAGGTAACTGCCTGCACATCTTATCCTATCAAACTACTGGAGCATTTTTATTGGGGACATGTTGCAAAGAGCACACTCTTCCTTTAAAATCTCAATCTGCTACAGAGTACTGGAAAGTAAAAGCTACTTTCCACCAATTCAGACAGGTCCTCATACCATACCCTGGAGGAAATGGTTACATTCTGTGAGTGAATTCTTAAGCACTACCATCATTTCCCCTTTTTTCTCTACTTTTCCACTTCCCCAATAGTTACAAAATGATGAAGTCACCAACATCATCTCCTTCTGCTTCTGCCTGCTATATTATCACAGTGTTAAGGAAAAAGAAAAGGTGCAATTAGTATTCATAACACCTACCTCCGATGTGCTTGGCCCAGGCTTCTTATCCAGGTGAGTATGTCCATGGCTCAAGTCTGTAACACATCCAGATAAAAAAAAGACTGCCATTATCCACTAGTCAGGTTTGAAGTCAGAAAAAGAAAATACAAAGATAGAAAAGCCAAAAGCACTATTTGAATCATGTTTAGTGAGTGAAAAATACAGTTTTCAGAGTAACACCGAACATGAGCTTTAGCTTCTATCAGTTTCTCTGCAAGAGTGAGACATGTGACATTAAGCTGCTTCATGATTTTAAAAGGGTTCTTTTCCCAGTAGAAATCAGACACAGATCTCTAGCATCTGCTTTCAAATGGTGAAGTAACGTACCTTTATCTTTTCTTTCTTCAGTGTCCATTCTCCGCCGGCTTCCTTTTCTATCACTCGCGTGTGATGACTTCCTCTGGACACAGGGGTTGCTACTCTGAGAAGATGACTGACTGACTGATGAGCTCTTCAAATGAACAAAACCCAACACTTTGTGTTTAAGACCCATAAACATACTCTTCATACATCTAAGTCTCAAAATTCATAGCCCTGTATCTTTCTACTTCTAGAACTTCAAAAAATAGGACCTACGGTTCATATTTAATTATACACTTTACAGTTATAGGCTTATTAATAACTTACAAGCAATCAGACCTTTGGCCATAGACTGACTTTAGGAAGCCACCCTGACCAAACTTTCACCTTGCAATTTACACTTACATTCTTTGCACAAAGAACAGCACCCTTCATACTAACCTTTAAAAACAGCCGCTCCAGAGCCACAGTTCTTTGTGGGGAAGCACCAATGTGGAAATTCGCGATACAGTGCACTAGGGTTGTTATCACTTAAATGCTACTGTCAACTAATCACGTAAGCTCTGAAAGAGATCCAACCTCCTCACTGGTTTGAAAAGGGACTGGGGTAAGTTGAGTTTTTAAGCTAAATTACCACTCAAGGTTGTCCTCTCCTGGTCTGGCACTCTGAGTAAATGCTGCCCAGAGCTGAGAAAAGGATCTCAGCCCCATGGCATAAGTTGTCTAGAAGACAAGACATGATTCAGATTGTCTATCTAAAAGTGATGAGTATGGCCCTGGCCTGGTGGCTCAGTTGGTTGGAGCATAGTCCTATACACCAAAAGGCCATGGGTTCAACTCCTGGTCCGGGCACATACCTAGGTTTCGTGTTCAATCCCTGGTCAGGCCACAATCAGGAGGCAACCAATCGATGTTTCTTTTTCATGTCAGTACTTGTCTCTCACTCTCCCTTCCTCTCTCTCTATAATCAGTTAAAAAAATCCTCAAATGAGGATTAAAATATATATATAATTAAACAAATTTTAAATAAAAATAAAAATGATGAGTATGACTCCATTTTAACAATCAAAAAATTACAAAATCCACCCCCATATTATTACAGCAGTTGTACTTTTCCATTCACTAACTGAAAAAAGACAAAAAGCTCTGAGTGCTAGCTTAAATGATTTCCATTTTTGTTTTCTAATTACTATACTAAAATAATGTATTACATAAAGGTAAATATACTCAACATACAGACCATGGCTAATTCACATATGGACCTGGGTACTTCTTCCAACAATTCCTAAGCTCCAAACCCCTGTGGCCAGACTGAATATTATTCCAGAGCATTTTTCAGCTGAGCATCTGACACCTCTAAAGGATTCCACAAATGCCAGTGGACAGAGAATGGAGTGTGAGAGGCATCATTTAATGTTGGGCACTGGTTAGTAGGTAGCCTCCTGTAACACTTCGTTTTGTTGAAAAATGTTACACCATTGAGAAAAAGGGTCCAACCACCATTCTGGATCCCAGGTCATCTGGCAACACTTACCAACACTCAAAAGACCACAGGCGCGGGGATCCCAGTGCCCCAAACCGAATCACACTCCCCCACCCTGCCAATGTACCTCCTCCCACAATGCTGACTTCACTCTACATGAGAAAATGTATCCCCTTCTGACTCACCCAAAAGAATTAAAAAACCTAAAGGTAAAGAACACTTCTTCCATCACAGCAGCACTCACCACAGCCCAGTGTCTGACACAGAACAAGAGCAAAGACACCAGATTACATGTACCACCACCTCTAACAACTCCAACAGCAAACACTCTGAACGATAGCTCTTACAGTATATACTAAGTTATCAGGTGCTGGTCTATTTAATAAGGAACACTGAAAAGACTTTCCTGATTTTACAGATGTATACTGCTAACTGAATATAGATGTATCTTGTTACTTTGACTAGTAATATAAACATGTTTTAATTCAAAATACTAACCTAGAAGTGAGCTAAACAATTTACTTGCCTCAGCTCTGACACCAACTAGTATCTTTAGACCTCACATTCCTCATGAAAAAAGTGAAAAGGCGGGGAAATTTCATGATCTCTAAAGCACCCTTCAGTTTAAAAACTAGTAATCTACCCTCAGAAACTACGGTTTAATATAGAAACTGCAGCTGACACTGGACAAAATGGGGGTTAGGGGTGCCAACCCTCCAACACAATAAAAAATCTGTGTGCAATTTTTAACCCCCCCCAAACCAGTCATAGGTGTCCCTTTGTATCCACAGGGGATTCATTCCAGGACCTCAAACAGAATACAAAATCCATGGATGCTCAAGTTCCTTAGAGAAAATGATGTAAAAGAATGCATACAGTCAGCCCTCTGCATCCAGATTCTGAGGTTGGTTGAATCTGCAGATGCAAAATCCGAGGATTCAAAAGGCTGACTACATTTACTGGAAAAAAATCTGCATATAAGTAGTCCCACACAATTCAAACCAATTGTTCAAGGGACACTATATATTAAAAGGAGATTTCTAACCAATAACTTCTAAAATCTTTTTATACATACGGAAAGGGCTGGGAAAGCATGTTCATCCCGGTTTTGAATCTCATAAAGTAATCGAGATTCTTCTATAGCTTGCTTCTCTCTGCGCTCTTCTGGGGAGAGGCCAAAATAGTTAGATTCTCGACTGGCATGATCAAAGTCCTCAGCTCTCTCACGATCAGATTTTCTGTCAAATAAAACATTCTTGTCACAAGAAAGAAGACAAATGTATTGAATACATACAACAAAATAATCTGTTTTGCCAATACAAATTTTTGATTAATTTAACTGCACCATGACATTATAGAACTTTTGGCAACCTAATTAATAAATGTTTAGCAAATGGAATCTCCTGTAGCATCATGCACACTACCTTACAGAGCCAAGAAGACAAACTTACAAGGCCAGGGGGAGTGATACAGAAATAATTGAGGCTTTTCCCCCCCTTTCCATCAGAGTAGAAATGTAAGCACTGCATATATTTCTTTATTCTACATCCTAATACTTTCATAAGAATTCACTTTGAAAAGAAAGAAAAGTTATCAGTTTAGGTCTGAAAAGCATTCTAATTTTCTATTCCAAGTAAAAGGTAATGTTCAAAGGAGACTCCAGGACCCTCAAGCTTTTTGGTGACACACAAGAGAGATGGAAAGCTAAAAAGAAGAAATACTACAATGTGCCAGGCTAGACACCAATCGCACAGATAAGAATGCTGTCATCTCAATATAATTCTGGTCAAAGAAGGATGATAATTCACGAATAGAATTAAAAAGCCTGTAGCATAACCCTAATGTTTTTAATATGACTTGTAACTATTACAGGCAATGGGAATACTATTTCTTCCATATCTAACCATTTCACAACAGTGGGAAATGAAAAGTCACCCTAAAGGAAAAACACACTGTCACAATATGACAAGATATAACCTTCCTGAAAAGAGTGAGAATGACACATGATTTTTTTTTCCCCCAGAGAGAGGGAAACAGAGGGAGAAAGAGAGGGAGAGAAACATCACTGTGTGGTTGCCTCTTGCCCGCCCTCGATTGGGGATCTGGCCCGCAACCCAGGTATAATGCCCTGACTAGAACTGAACTAGGGATATTTTGGTTTGTAGGCCAGCACTCAGTCTACTGAGCCACACCAGCCAGACTTATTTTTTTTAATATCTAAAATAACAAATAGCACTTTTATACCCTCATATAGTCCCACTTAACATCACACTCTAATTCCAACAGGGCCGCTTTCCAACCCAATGTATTGGGGAAAAAAGCAGGCAAGCAAACTGAACCCTTACTATCTTAAGCCAGGCCTTCTCAACCCCCTGTGGTGGAAGACAACAAAGATTCAGCAAAAGCCAGGAGTCTCTGGAAAGTTAACACAACCTTAGACCATATTTGTCCTATCACCCAAAACCATCCATCGCATCTCACTCTCACGAGAGAACCAAATCCTTCCGATTTGCACCTAGCTGGTCGGAGGACAGAGATTCAGCAATGATATTACCATCATTTTCAGCATTCCCATAATGAAACCATGCATGGCATTCTAGCTTGGTTTTTATTATATTTTGTTTTCTTTTTCCCCCAAAAAGAGACAATATCAATAAGAAACGAAAAGGAGAAGTCATGAAAGTCTCATGTGCAACATTATAGTTCTTCTAGTCTATAACTAGAATTCAAAACTGGTATGTTAAATATTAGAAACATAAACTCTAATGAGCTTAAATCAAGCGACCTGTTAACTATAAAATTCTGAACTTCAACTTAATTTTTTAAAAATCTTATTCTAAGTATTTGATTATCAGCAGTCTCTCAATTTTTAATATATTAGTAAAATCCACTCTTATACCAACAGTGAAGAAGGCATACTAACTGCAAATACTAGGTTCCTATGTAATCAGTCCCAATGTCAAAAATTTTCTAAAGCTTCATGTCTATGTACTTACCCACTGCCTTCTGCCACCAACTGTTTTCATAGGCCAGGTAATATACAGCTAACACACACAGAGGAAAATGACCCCAACACAATAGAGATATTTTACATCTGTCTGATCATTCTATCAATTCCTAGGAAACTGACAACAACAGCAGAAACACACTGGATGAAAATTCAGTTTGTAGTAAACAAAAGTACATTTAAATTAGCCACTTAGTAGCTTACGTGTACTTTCTTTCTTAATCAATAAGATACTGAGTACTCCCCGTTGTGTTTTAGGGGGAAAATGCTTCTTTTCTAGTCTATTAAAAAAAATTTCGATAGAAGTTTGTGGCTTCCGGCCAAGATGGAGGCATAGGCAGACGCACTGTGTCTCTTCTCACAACCAAATTAAGGACAACAAAGATTTAGAAACAAGAAAACAACCAGATCTCAGAAAATCAAACTGTTTGGAAGTCCAACAACGATTCATCCAGACCGGTAAGAGGGGCGGAGTCGCGGCAGGAAAAAGCGGAGGTGCGGAGGGG
>PVKU01010467.1:0-51935 GCA_004027475.1 Anoura caudifer | reverse complement strand
TCTTTCTTCATTTCACTTATTGTAGCCTTCATTTTTTTATCTAATTTGTGAGCAAAATCCACCAATTCTGTGAGCATCCTGATCAACAGGGTTTTGAATTGCGCATCTCATAGGTTGGCAATCTCTTCATCGCTTAAATTGGCTCTGGGGCTTTGATTTGTTCTCCAGTTTGAGCCATTTTCATTTCTGGGTTTTGGGTTTTTTTTTTTTTTTTTTTTGGTCTAGTCGTGGCTGTTACATAGTGAGGGGTGGAGCCTCAGGTGTTCCCCAGGGCAGGACAACCCAGTCTCTGGGTAGTGACGCTGTATGTGGGGGTGGGGTCTGAGAAGAGACAATGGAGCTTGCTGTGCTCACTCTCGGATTCCAGTCTGTTCCACCACTTCCCCTTTGCCTGGATTATCTGCACGTGAATGTGGGACCACCCAGTCAGCCAGCTGCCTTGTGCGGCCTCACTGGTTCTGCACAGTTGCCACCCCGTGCCTGGGTTCTGCTAGTCGCCACCTGTGCACCTGGGGGCTGCCAGCTGCTGCTGCCTGCGTGCCTGGTCCGCACCTCCGCTTTTTCCTGCCGCGACTCCGCCCCTCTTACCGGTCTGGATAAATCTTTGTTGGACTTCCAAACAGTTCAATTTTCTGAGTTCTGGTTGTTTTCTTGTTTCTAAATCTTTGTTGTCCTTAATTTTGGTTGTGCGAGGAGGCACAGTGTGTCTGCTTACGCCTCCATCTCGGCCGGAAGTCAAAAAGTCATGGATTTGATTCTCAATCAGGGCACATACCTAGGTTGTGGGTTTGATCCCCTGTCAGGGCATATACCAGAGGCAAATGATCGATGTTTCTCTTTCACATTGATGTTTTTTTCTCCCTTTCTCCCTTTCGTGTCCTCTCTCTAAATAAAAAATAAAAAAAATTAATAACCATGTCCTCTGGTGAAATTTTTTTTAAAAAGAGAGCAAGTGGAGTTTGAGACAACAAAGACTCCTCATGGACCAGGACCCCTTACAACAAACTCCCCTGAGACCTGGCACAGTCAGTCAAAGGGCTTATTGGAGCCAAAGTCTATTATTTGTCTATCAAATATACACTGGTACCTGCTTGGCAGAGACCAGAGAGAATATTTTCACTGGTCATAAAGCCAAGTTCTCATGACATAGAACAAGACAGAGACAAAAGCAAACAATGACTATGCCCTGGCTGGGTAGCTCAGTTGGTTAGAATGTCATCCTGATATGCCAAGCTTGTGGGCTTGATCCCCGGTCAGGGTCAGGACATATACAAGAATCACCCAATGAATGCATAATTAAGTGGAACAACGAATTGATGTTTCCCTCTCTCTCTCCCTCCCTCTAAAAAATCAAAATCAGCCCTGGGTGCTGTAGATAAATGGATTGAGTGCAGGCCTGTGAAGTGAGAAGTCACCAATTCAATTCTGGGGATTCTGGGGCAGGGGACATGCCTAGGTGGTGGTCCAGGTCCCCAGTTGGTGGGTGTGCGAGAGGCAACCAACCGATGGATTGTTGTTTCTCTCACATGTTGACGTTTCTCTCCCTCTTTCTCTCCTGTCCCCTCTCTCTAAAAATAAGTAAATAAAATCTTTAAAAAAATAAAAATCATTTTTAAAAGAATGAACATCTCTGGGAGGAAAGGGATCAGTAGAAAACAAAAGTACTCATAACTAATTTTTACCAAAGTCATTGTACTCAAGGAATAGTTCACACAAATATTTTCTTCTAATCTAAATTTTGTAAAAAAAAAGAACTCTCACCAGCCTAGATTCCATCAGATCCTGCAAGCAGAGGTCTGGGAGACTGATAGGGTAAGAATTCTTACTTTATGCAGTCTTTCGTCAGAGTTTCCAGGATCTCTCAGCTTCAGTAGCCCTAGAGTGAACAGTGTCTGGCTAGAGAAGGTCCCTTTGTAGTTGCCAAAACTGCTGCAGGGAAAAAATTTTCTTCTACCCTTATAGGTTCTTTAGCAGGTATAATAATCAAATTGACATAATACAGATTAAAAAGAGAAAAATATATTTAATTTCTTATGTACAGGAGCCCCATAAAAATATGAGACTCAAGGACAAATTTTACATGAGGCTATGTGGCATCCTAAGCGAAGGAATGGTAAGGGGCCTGGGCTTCAAAGGGGAGGAGAGTTTTTCAGGAGGTTTGTTATTAAGATTTTTTTAAATTATATTTTTATCGATTATGCTATTACAGTTGTCCCATTTCTCCCCCATCATTCCCCTCCACCCTTCACACCCCTCCTACCCACATTCCCCCCTTTAGTTCATGTCCATGTGTCATAAGTTCTTTAGCTTCTACTTCTCCCACACTATTCTTACCCTCCCCCTGTCTATTTTCTACCCACCATCTATGCTACTTATTCTCTGTACCTTTCCCCCTCTCTCCTCCTCCCACTCCCCTGTTGCTAACCCTCCATGTGATCTCCATTTCTGTGTTCCTGCTCCTGGTCTAGTTGTTTGCTTTTGTTTTAAGTGTGGTTGTTAATATCTGTGAGTTTACTGTCTTTTTACTGTCCTATTTTTTACCTTCTTTTTCTTAGATAAGTCCCTTTAACATTTCATATAAGGGCTTGGTGATGATGAACTCCTTTAACTTGACCTTATCTGAGAAGCACTTTATCTGCCCTTCCAATCTAAATGAACGCTTTGCTGGATAGAGCAATCTTGGATGTAGGTCCTTGACTTTCATGATTTGGAATACTTCTTTCCAGCCCCTTCTTGCCTGGGCGGTCTCTTTTAAGAAATCAGCTGACAGTCTGATGGGAACTCCTTTGTAGGTGACTGTCCCCTTATCCCTTACTGCTTCTAGAATTCTCTCCTTCATTTTAATCATGGCTAATGTAATTATGATGTGCCTTGGTGTGTTCCTCCTTGGGTCCAACTTCTTTGGGACTCTCTGAGTTTCCTGGATTTCCTGGAAGACTATTTCCTTTGCCAGATTGGGGAAGTTCTCCTTTATTATGTGTTCAAATAAGTTTTCCACTTGTTGCTCTTCTTCCCCTTCTGGTACCCCTATAATTGGGATGTTGGGACGTTTAAAGATGTCCTGGAGGTTCCTAAGCCTTTCCTCACTTTTTGGAATTCTTGTTTCTTCCTTCTTTTCTGTTTGGTTGTTTCTTTGTTCCTTCTGGTCCACTCCATTGATTTGAGTCCCAGTTTTCCTCCAATCACTATTGGTTCCCTGTGCGTTTTTCTTCATTTCACTTATTGTAGCCTCCATTTGTTCCTCTAATTTGCGACCAAAGTCAACCAATTCTGTGAGTTTCCTAATCACCAGAGCTTTGAACTGTGCTTCTGATAGGTTGGCTACCAGTGCTATGAGCTCTGATAGGTTGACCACCTCCTGGTCCCTCAGATGAATTAGCTCCAGGGCCCTGGTCTGTTCTCCCTTTTGAGCCATCCTTGGTTTTTGTTTTTTTGTTATTAAGATGTTTGCCCTTTTCAGATAGGTTGTTTGGATAAAAGTTGTCTCTGGTAATAGTTCCTCTTTCTGGACCAGACCCCCTATCTAAATTCCTTTTGGTAGTTATAGGACAGGTAAAAATTTTTTCTTGATTGGGTCTTGATTACCTTCAGCTCAAAATAATTCACATGCCAAAGTGGCACATTTTGGAGTGGCCTGTTCTGCTCTTCTTCAGTATCGTCACTGTGTTCAGCATTTGTAGTTGCAACTCTGGTCCTGTGACCACTGCATCAGGAAGGGGGATTTCCCGAAATTGAAGTGATATGGTGATAAAAAAGAAGAAAACAAAAAAGTTATTACCAATATTCTCCCATGGCAAGAATTACATAGTCATATCCACATCCTTTCCCACTCCCTCTTCCCCAGATCCACCATAAAAACAGAAAAATATTTAGTGGGGGCACTCCTTGGTCCTGCTCATATTGAGTTCTGAGCAAACGCTTGGGATGGTGCGTAAGCCAGCCTTTCAGGTATATCTTCCCCCTATCCGCCCCCTCCCCTTTTTATTTACTGATTTGTTTTTTTTTTTTTTTTTAGAGAGTGGGAGAGAGAGAAAGAGAGAAACATCAGCCTGCCCTTCCACTCATTTATGCATTCATTGGTTGACTCTTATATGTGCCCTGATTGGGGATTGAACCCATAATCTTGGCAAATCAGGTCATCATGCTAAGCAACTAAGCTACTCAACTAGGTTTCCACTCCTTTTTAGAGAACCAATATTTCAGTTACCAATTCCAATTCTTTATCAAACTGTTACTCTTACAAGAATATCACCTTACCCATTATAAGGGAGGAAAAAGTTCTCCTTGACTCTCCAGCACTTTGTGCCTCAGAGGGTGCAAGAGGAGTAAGTCCAGATTTAGTCTCTCCAGTGGTGCAGCATCCCCATATCCACTTATTTCATGGACCTAGGTGGCCACCTCAAGTGAATACACAGGTCTGAAAATTAAACTAACAAACACAGATTTATGAAAAAAATCACATAAATTTTATTGAATTTTTACAAGTCCATGGAACTTGCTCAAGAGAATGAAGACCTGAAAAAGTGACCAAAGCAGGAATCTTTTATACCTTTTAGATGGAGAAACACTAAATTCATTAAGAATTGAAGAGACGAAAGTGTGGCTAGAGGTAGTAAATGGTGAAGAAAAAAATTGCTAAATTGTTCTTCATCAGACTTAAGGACTTCTATTTTTTTTTTTTTTTACTTTTTTAAAATATATTTTATTGATTATACTATTACAGTTGTCCCAATTTTTCCCCCTTTGTCCTCTTCAACTCGGTACACCCTTTCCCTCCCGCAATCCCCGCTCCTTAGTTCATGTCCATGGGTCATGCGTACAAGTCCTTTGGCTTCTCCATTTCCTATACTATTTTTAACATCCCCCTGTCTAATTTATACCTACCAATTAATGCTTCTTAATCCCTGAAACTTTCCCCCATTCCCTCCTTTACCCCACCCAGCCAATAACCCTCCCAATGATCTCCGTATCTATGATTCTGTTCCTATTCTGGTTGTTTGCTTTGTTTTTTCAGACTCAGTTGTTGATAGCTGTGAATTTGTTGCCCTTTTAATGTTCATAGTTTTGATCTTCTTTTCCTTAAATAAGTCCCTTTAACATTTCATGTATTAATGGCTTGGTGATAATGAACTACTTTAGCTTTGCCTAAGAAGCACTTTATCTGTCCTTCCATTCTAAATGACAGCTTTGCTGGATAGAATAATCTTAGTTGTAGGTCCATGCTTTTCATGACCTTGAATACTTCTTTCCATCCCCTTCTTGCCTGCAAAGTTTCTATTGAGAAATCAGCTGACAATCTTATGGGAACTCCTTTGTAGTTAATTCTCTTCTTTACTCTTGCTGCTTTTAAGATTCTCTATCTTTAATCTTTGGTATTTTAATTATGATGTGTCTTGGTGTGGCCCTCTTTGGGTCCAACTTGTTTGGGACACTCTGTGCTTCCTGAACTTGTATGTCTATTTCCTTCACCAGATCAGGGAAGTTTTCTTTCATTATTTTTTTAAATAAGTTGTTAATTTCTTTCTCTTCCTCTTCTCCTGGCATCCCTATGATTTGGATGTTGGTATGTTTGGAGATGTTCCAGAAGCTCCTTATTCTGTCTTTGTTTTTTTTTTTTTTTTATTCTTTTCTCTTCTTGCTATTCTGGTTGAATGCTTATTTCTTCCTTAGGATCCAAATCATTGATTTGAATCCTGGCTTCCTCCCCTCCACTAATAGTTCCCTGTAGATTTTTCTTTATTTTACTTAGTGTTGCCTTCATTTCTTCTTTTGTGTTGTTGTTGTACTCAGTGAGTTCTTTGAGCATCCTGATAACCAGTGTTTTGAATTCTGCATCTAATAGGTTGGTTATCTCCATTTCGTTTAGTTCTTTTTCTGGGATTTTGTTCTGTTCTTTCATTTGGGCCATATTTCTTTGTCTTCTCCTCAATTTGTCAGTCTTCTTGTTTTTGTTTCTGTATATTGGGTAGAGCTTCTTTGACTCCCTGTCTTAGTAGCATGGCCTATTGTAGAAAAGGCATCTATAAATTGTGTGGGGTGGAGCCTTAGGTCCACCAGGGCAGGGCAACCTGCTTCACCAGTTTGTGACTCTGTGTGGGAGGAGGGCTTGGAGAGGGGACAGTGCCAGTGCCTAGCATCTCCAGGTTTTCCTAGCACTCTCCGTTTCCAATCATTTCACCCACTTCCCATATGTGACTGGCACACTTTCGTCTATTACCCTGGTGGTGAATCCTGGAGTGGGTGGGTTTGTGTATGTTCTAAGTCTGTGCAGACCTTTTAAATGGAGTCCCCTGAAAATCCAGTGGTTTCTTCCATTGCCCAAACCCCCTCTGTTTTTACAGCCAAAAGTTACAGGGATTTATCTTCCCTGTGCTGGAGCCCTGGGCTGTGTGGTCCGGCCTGGCTCTGGGATACCTCACTCCCAAGGTATCCCTTGATACCAAGGTGTCCCTCCCAATTTCCATCCACCATATGTGAATTTGGTACTGTCTGTTCTGCCACCATCTCCACACCCATTGCATTTCCACACCTCTCCAACCATCTCTCTGACTCCACCCTTCCTAACCATCTGGATGAATGTGGCTTTTTAAAATTTTTGGTTGTCAGACTTCCATACAGCTCACTTTTCTGGGTGTTTTTTGTCCTGAGAACTAGTTGGAATTCTTTCTGTGGTTGCACAAGGAGGCAAAGCCTGTCTACCTAGCCCTCCACCTTGATTGGAAGTCCAAGGCTTGGGTTTCTGCTTTTTAAGAGATATTGTTAAGAGAATGAAAAGCCAGTATACTCACTGGGTCAAAATATTTGTGAATTACATGTCTGATTAAGCACTTGTATTCAAAATATATAGACAACTCTCAAAGCTTAGTAATAAGAAAACAATAGAAGTTCATAAAAATGGGTAAAAGAGTTGAACAGACCCTTCATGGATGGTGAATAAGCACATGAAAAGTGTTCAACATCATTAGGATACATATATAGATTAATGCATTAGAATTGAGAATACAGTCATGGCCTGATAGCTCAGTTAGTTAGAGCATTGTCCTGATATGCCAAGGTTGCAGGTTCAATCCTCAGTCAAGACACATTCAAGAAGCAACCAATGAATGCATAAGTAAGTAAAATAACAAATCAATGTCTGTCTCCCTTCCTCTCTTTCTAAAAATTAATAAATAAAAAAACCTTTTTAAAAAATTGGGAATGCAGTGCTCGCTTCGGCAGCACATATACAAAATTGGAATGATACAGAGAAGATTAGCATGGCCCCTGCACAAGGATGACACGCAAATTTGTGAAGCGTTCTATATTTTTAAAAAATAATAATAATTGGGAAAGCAGATATAAATCCATGTATCTATGGTCAGTTGATTTTTGACAGGGTGCCAACACAGTTCAAGGAGGAAAGAATATGTTTTTCAAAATGGTGCTGGGAAAACTGAATAGACACATGTAAAAGAAGTAACTGGAACTCTTACCTCATACCATATATAAAAATTGAAATGGGTTATAGGCCTAAAAGTAAGAGCTACTTTTATATAAACATGAACATATAATACTTTTAGAAGTAAACAGGTATAAATCTTTATGACCTTGAATTAAGCAATTGTTTCTTAGAAAGAAACCAAAAGAGTAATTGACAAAAAAAGTAATTTAATTGGATATAATAAAAAGATTTTTAAATTTTTGTACTTCAAAGGACACCATCAAGAAAGTGAAAAAACTTAAAAAGAAAAAAAAAAGCCCTGACCTGTGTAGCTCAGTTGGTTGGGCATCATTCTGTAAAGTGAAAGGTCGCCAGTTCAATTCCTAGTCAGGCACATGCCTGGGTTGCCAGTTTGGTCCCCTGTCGGTGTGCATGCAAGAGGCAACCAGTTAATGTTTCTCTCTTACACCAATGTTTCTCTCCCTCTCTTTCTTCCTCCCTCCCCCTCTTTCTAAATAAATAAATAAATACTTTTTAAAACAGAAGAAAGTAAAAAAAAAAATCCCACAAAATGATTGAAAATATTTGCAAATTATATATTTGATGTGGGACTTATTTTTAGAATATACTCATCTAAAGAGCTGTTACAACTTGCTGTGGATGGTGTAGCTCAGTGGATTGAGCGCTGGCTGTGAATCAAAGGGTCACCAATTCAATTCCCAGTCAGAGCATATGCCTGGGTTGCAGGCCAGGTCCCCAGTGGGGGCCATGTGAGAGGCAACCACACATTGACATTTCTCTCCCTCTCTGTCTCCATCCCTTCCCCTCTCTCTAAAAATAAATAAATCTTAAAAAAAAGAGTTCTTACAACTTAATAATAAAAAGAAAAATAATCCTTTTTAAAAATGGGCAAAGTGCTTGCTTCGGCAATGTGTATGTATAAAAATTGAAATGATGCAGAGGAGATTAGCATGGCCTCTGCACAAGGGTGACAAGCAAATTCGTGAAGCATTCTGTATTAAATAAATAAATAAATGAATGAATAAATAAATAAATGTGGGCAAAGGATCTCAATAGACATTTCTCCAAAGAAAATATATACAAATGGCCAATAAGCATATGAAAAGAAGCTCAACGTTATCAGTTTTTAGAGAAAAATAAAACAACGAGAGCATTTGCCAGTGTGGCTCTCTTTGTTGGAGCCTCATCCCATCATTCCGTAATCCAAAAGGTCACATATAGGAGGCAACTGATCAATGTTTGTTTCTCACCTCCGTGTTTCTGTCTTTCTCTCTCTCCCCCCTCCCCCTCTCTCCTGCCACTCCCACCTCTTCCTCTCTCTCTCTGGAGTAAAGAAGAAAAATAAAAAAAGAAAAACAATAAGATACCACCTCACACCTACTAGGAAGACTATCTGTAATCAACCTGATAGACAAGGACAGGTGTTGGCAAGGGTGCAAACAACTTATACATTCATTGCTGATGGGGTGAAAAAATTATATAATCACTTTAGAAAATAGTTTGATGATTTTTTATAAAGTTAAACATACATTTAGCATTTGCTCAGCATTCCAGGTTTTTCCTCAAGATGTATAAATGAAAAGGCCACTAAAAAACTTGAACAAGTATGATTACAGCATTTTAGTCACTATGATAAAACATTGGGGGGAATAATCCAATGAATTCCATCAGTACAATAACATTAAAAATATGTGGGATATTAAATGCAGTTGAATACTTCCTAGTTTAAAACAAAAAAAGTAGTTCTGGCTGGTGTAGCTCAGTGAATTGAGTGCCGGCCTGCAAACCAAGGGTCGTTGGTTTGATTCCCAGTCAGGGCACATGCCTGGATTGCGGGCCAGGTCCCCAGTTGGGGGTGTGTGGGAGGCAACCACACATTGATGTTTCTCTCCCTCTTTCTCCTTCCCCTCCCCTCTCCCTTAAAAACAAATAAATAAAATCTTTAAAAACATTTTTTCCAGATTGTCTATGTCTTAAGGTTATGATTAAAATATAAATGTAAATATATGTATGGTATGTGTATTAGTTACCTGTGGAAACTTGCAGTGTAACATCATTGCAGAGGTATTTATCAAGCTGTAGCATGCGTTAGTAGTCTCTAACAAAACAGCTAAAGTTTAAGTGAAAAAATATCTCTTTTTTTGTGGAATAATTTTTGAATAATTTAAGAAAAGATTTTTCTCTTAATTTCTTTCAGCCTCAAGATATTGCAGCATGCTGATTGAGGAAGGAGGATTGCAGCATTTATACAACATCAAAGAACATGAACAGACTGATCCCCATGTCCAACAGATTGCTGTGGCCATTCTGGACAGCTTAGAAAAACACATTGTACGCCATGGGAGACCCCCTCCCTGTAAAAAGCAGCCCCAGGCCAGACTAAATTGATAGCCATAGGCAATTGGATAATTGAATCACAAGAATCTTTTTTGTGATGGTTCATTTGGAGTATCTTTACCCTCTGATGTTTTGGGGTTCCTATGACAAGAATCTTAGATCAGTTTGAGACTAATGATGTACAGTATTGCCCATATGAATGGTCTCTGATTAGTTTTGTGATTTTTAACTTATGAGGTAAGAAGGGTCTTTTCCTTCATCATTGCTTTTTAGGAAAATTTCCACGTCTTTCAGTGTTTGCACTTACCTGTGCTTGAAATTCTACAGTTTTATGATAAAATTTGCACGAACCCTTAGGCCAGAAACTCCTGATCTTAAAGACCCTTCCAATCAGTTTGCAGCTTCAGATAAGCTGTTGATCTGATTTCTGGCATTGTTTCAGTTGTAAATTTTTTATTGCTTCTGTATAAAATGCCTTTATTCTCTATCCATGTACATTTTATAAGATGCCCTTCTTAGTGTGAAAGAATGGAAATCTGAATCCTCTCCTTGGGAAAGCTACTCACTGGCTGGAGCCTGGATGGCTGGAAGAAAAATTTATGAAAAAGAAAAGCTATTAAGGGAGACCAGAGTTTAAGAATTGGGAAAAGGTCTGGTCTTATGGTATAGTTTTTAAACTGGAGGAGGCTATCCTTCTGGAGTTCACTTGTCCTAGGGTGTGAACAGTAGCTGCTCCTTCATATTTGTTCCTGGAAGCATGAGCTTCTGCTTCCTACACAGACTGCTGGTTACTCTCTGGAAATATTTCCCTGAGCATCACAGTGTAAAATATTACAGCATTCTGTGTTAAACATTGACTGTCTGAATCTGTCACATTGTTGTGAAAATGTGAATATTTAAACTGTCTCGTTAAAACTGATCATTCTTGTCCCTCTATTTCAAAGTCATTTTGTTCAGTGGAATAGAGACTACACATGATGTTACCTGCTCAGTTAAATACAATTAACAACAGTAAATTTTGCCACAAGAAGTTATGTGTATCTTAATGTTTTCATGCTGGGAAAAGATGTCCACATCTCACTGCCAAAAATTAATAACAAGAATTAGACTGTTGTTAAATGTAGTGACTCCAGGTGCAGTGCATGAAAGAAAATACTTTTTCATGGTTTTATTTTTTAGACAGTTGCCTTTCCTTTAATATACCTATTACAGTATAGTAAAGAGTCAGTTATCATTATATCAATAATGGCAGTTAGGAGGCAGCAAGTCACCAAGAAACTTAATTCCCATTTCAAATTCTAGTTTGTGAATAGGTTAATCACAGTCATATGACTGCATTTCTTTTCATAGATGACCAAAATTTTTTCAATAGGGATTGTAAATGGTATGTTTAAATTATTGTGATAATTCAGAAACAATTTAGAAAGGAGCTGGTTTATTAGTATGTTGATAACATTTTTGATGTACACATTTTATACCACTATTACAATAATCACACTTGAATTATTTGCTACTCCTCCACGGGGATGAAAACTTAAACTAAAAAAGTATTAAATAGCTTTTTAGAACCATTAAAAATCAAATTAAATTGTGGGTTAATTTTGACTTAATTGGTGTAAGAAAATGTTATAAGTCCAGCATAAATTATCACAGATTAAGTCTGTTTCAGAGGAAATAGAAAATTCTTTAAAATTCCCTTCTGCCCTTTTATTTTAAATTTTAATGTTTAAGGCAAAATGTAGAAAATAACAGCCTACAGTAGCTTGGAAGTTGCTAGTAGCTATGTTGACCATTTCCAGGTCTCCTAGCTTGTGTAATTAAAGGAAAGCCTATTTGAAAAGTTTGGCTTCAAGTTTTTCTTATATCCTGTTCAAAACAAAAGTGCATGTTCCTTATGGGCTAATCCTAGATTTTTGTTTTAACAAATTGTTTTTAGAAATGGCTACCAATGTACAGAAAATAATAAATCTCTTCATTATGCAGAATAACTTGTTGATAGATGAAGATTCAAGAATATTTTAATTTACTACTTTGAACACTGGTGATGGCCAGATATCTCTGATTCTTAAAAGTGAAATAATTGATCACATCCCAAATATATAAAAATTGTAGTGCCTTTATTGTTGGGATGGTTCTTTAAATTGTATATCTAATTAAGGCTCAGAATTGTTTCTAAGGTCTTGAATCTGGCTAAAATATAATAGATGTGTATATTGAAATTATAAGGCATAACTGGCCTGTCTCTACAGTTAGCATCTATTAGGCCTCCCTTTTACATCTAGATAATAGAATTTAACAGTACTTGGTGCCTTCAAGGGTTACCTCTTCAATGGCTTGAAGGTACTGTTTCAAGCACAATTTAGACTAGGGTTGAACCACTCTGCTCAAGTTGTAGGTGCGCTCAGATATTGTAAAATACCACTACATCAGTCCACAAGTAACAGCAAGAGATAGAGCTAAAGGAAATTGAATTAAGCTTTTTGGAATATAATGATGCATGTTGGTATCATTGAGTAAAACAAGAACATTCTGAAATTAAAGCAAAAATATTTAAGCCATTTCATTGTTTCCATCGAGTAAGTTTTGCTGTGATTTTTGTACTCTAAAAAATCTTTTTTTTCCTTTTGCAGTTAAAAAGAAACATAAACCAAGTAGTAATAAGGTGTTAGTTTACCCTCTGGCCAAGAACTCAGTGGCTACTGATCTTAATTGAGGATTCAAAAAATCATATCAGACCCACAATTCCAGGAATTGACTTTAATATTGCTGCTCCTCACTCCTGGATAGAAGTGCTGTTTAGTGGCATTAAACTGACTGGTGAGTCAATTTAAGTGAATTACCCAAGGTGGTGGTGAATCACCATAGGCTGCTGTGAGAATTTAATTTTATATTATATATCCAGCCTAGGAAGTTGCTTTCACTAGTGGGACCATTGGAGTTGGTCTTTTTTTCTCCCCACTTTCATTTGGCTGACTTTTTTATTATGCTGTGTGTTAAGATAGCATTGGGTCGTCTTCCAGCCCTTTGAACCACGTTTTAATGAAAACATTTTATGTGCTAAACAGGGGTAGTAGGTTAGATGAATAGATCGTGGTTTTGGCTTAATGTGTCAAAAAGCATGGATGACACCCACCCACCACAATCCCCCACCCCTTCCCTGCAGCAGGATCCAGGTTTGAATAGAGATCTTGAGTAACAGGGAAAACAAACTTATTGTTTGGTTATTGTGCAACTTTTATCTTGGGATAAGCAGTATTATTAAACTAAAGGTGTAAGTTAAAGGCACTATCACATTGTCAGCTGCTGTGGGCAGTTTTATCTGTATGTTTTTGAATACTTATTTGGGGACTTTGTGGCTAGGGCTTCAGAGCAGTATTCTAAGCTTACAGAGAGATTTGCAAACTTACGGTTTCCCTCTCAAATCCATTGTAGCAATTTCAAATGATTGTGTGGATATTGGATGTTTAATCTTGACCATTTGCTTTGTATTGACACATTTTTAATTTTCAGTGTTAACTTATGAACTGTTTATTTTAGAAATAACACATATCCAGCCTTCATCCAGTGATGAGAATAGCAGTATGATAAGAAAATTTGCTGAATGTGCTTTAAATGAGTAATTGCTTTATCTATTTTAGTATTACATAGTCTTTGCATGACATGGTACACTCCTAATTATACATTCTTTAGTTTCCAAATCTTAATGTAAGACATTCTATGTTAACTGATAGGTAGCCTAAGAAAGAGCTTTCTTTGCCTGTTTCTTCTATCCCCCAGTTTTTTGGGGTAATTTATGAGAAAATCAATGCTGTTTATTTCTCTGGATGAAGCAGTGCTCTTTTGGACAGCACAACCTAACTTTATAGCTAGACAGAGTGACTATTAAGAATATTTAGAAAATCCAAATTTATCAAAATTATTTTGTGGGAAATTGTAAATCTAGTTCATTAATAGTACATGCTCAATTTGGGACTCACTTTTGGAAAAACTGTTCAAATTGGGTTCAGAGTGGTTTCTTCCTTTAACAATGGGAAGATGTTATATCAAGATTTGTATACTCAGATAACCTGCAAGAATACAATTTTAAAATCTCTGACTTTTGTAGAAACCCCACGGTCAAATTCTGACGTGTGTGTGAGAAAAGCTATCTTTAGTTTGAATTCTAATGGAAGAATTTAGTTTAACTCCTTTCAAAGGATTTGAAAAATTTATTGGAAAGTATAATGTGTATACATTTCAAAGGTTCTTAGTTTTCTGGACTGCTGGCACTGTTCTCACAGGGGCCAGATGAATAGCAGTGTTCTGTACATGAATCATGCTATGTTTTAAATCAGGACATCACTTAGGTTTTAATGTTGCGTGTACAGATTTTTGCTTTGGGAATTTTTTTTTTTTGCCTAAATAAATGTTATAAATTTTATGTAAAGTGTGTCTTGTCTACTTTGTTCTAGACATTTGCTTTAAAATGTATTACTAACGTGAGACTGCGATTCCTTAGTTATTCTTTTATAATAATTACTTTCTGAAAAAAACCAATGGTTTTGTTACCGACATTGTCAGCTCTTGGTTCTTGAGTTCAGCAAAGAACGAATTCAGAGCCAAGAACTCTAATGTAAGAGGAAGTATATTTAACATGCAAAGCAAAAGTACACTTGAAGAGAAGCCTCAAGAGGGCTGCTCAGAGAGCTGCCTTGGCCTGTTAGAAAGAAAGTCACAGAGGCAGAGGAAATGAGGCACCTGTGCTGCATGGACTCAGGAAACAAGTTACAAAGGCAAAAAAAAAAAAAAAGAAGGACCTTTGGAGACAGGTTCAGGTGGTCAGCCCAGGAAAGTAGCTGCTGCCCCCTGCTCCCCTGGTTGCAAGTCTCATGGGGCTCCTGAGAGCTTAAGAGAAAGAAAAGCAAATATGCATGCCTGAAGAAAGAAGGAAGGATCTTGTTCTAGACACAGGGGTGTCCAACATTTTGATGTTTCTGGGCCACAGGGGAAAATTGGGCCACACATTAAATACACAAACACTAATGAAAATTGATGAAGGAAAAAAGGATTTAAATAAATTTATGATTTTGTGTTGGGCTGCATGCATAGCCATTCTATGCTGCATGTGGCCCATAGGCCGCACGTGGGACATCCCTGAGAGACAGAGAGACAGAGGGGGGGGGGGAGAGAGAGAGAGAAAATGAGTGAGCAAGTGCACCTGAGCGTGAACACACTGGGTCTTAAAGGTTTTTATCTGTTTTCTAAAGGCAAGAATTTTAGGGGAGGATCTCAACAGAATATTCATTAGCTTTCCAGGGACGTCTATAGGTCAGGGTCGTGGTCTCTACTCATTGGTGATAGAGGTTTATTGGGCATTGCTTCCTCTGGTTTTGCTGCTTTTCTGGGCCTGGAGCTGAAACACAAAAGAAGCCTAGATGTTATCTCTAGTTTGACCAAAACTCTATGGTAAATAGACCCCGGGTTTTGTTCCTAAAGATTATTTGATGCTGATCAGAACCTCATTGTCCTGCGGACTTAATGCTTAAGGGAGTGGTCTTGCAAGAAGGAAGGAGGCAAGCCAGTCAGGGTGTCGGATATGAGGCCTGATGAATCAGCTCTGTCTCAGTTTCCCCATTCCACTTGCCAAGGAACTTTCTTGGCTTATTATTCTGCTTCAGTTTTTAAAGATAATTTCCTTTATTAAAATAAAATTTATTTCTTGATTTGAGAGAGAGGGTGGGGGAAGAAAGAGAAGCATCAATTTGTTGTTGTACCTATCCATGCACTCATTGGTTGACTCTTGCATGTGCCCTGACCAGGAATCAAACCCACAACCTTGATGTATCAGGGAAACCCTCTAACCAACTGAGCCAGTAGGCCAGTAGGCCAGGGGTTGCCTCAGTTTTATTGCAAAAGTTTTCCAGTACTGGAGCTCCATTTATTCATTTCATTAAATACCTATGCCAGGTAATATTTAAGTGTTGGAACTTATTTATAAATCCCTCAGGGAAATTAAAGATTTGTGAAGAAGAAATATTAAATAAGTAGATAAATATTATTTAACATTGTATTACAGACCAGGCCATAGCGCTTGTTACAGAGGCACGGACACTACACCTAAACCAAATGGGACAGCCGTTACATGGCCCAAGAAGATGTGCTAGAGAACATAATAATGCCTGGGTTGACATTCATTCACAAAACTATTGAGATAATTAACATAATATGTATGTCTTTAAAGTACATTTAGTCAGTGAGATTACCAAAAAAGAAAATATAATATTGTAGAAGAACCCCATGACCTGGAAGAATCCTTAGTGATTTTAGTTTCAGAAACTTCATTTTATATTTGAAGAAACTAAGTCTTAGGTAAAATGAACTTGTCCAAGTCTCACAGCAAGTCAGTAACAAACCACCACAATTCTTATTTCCCAACCTCCAATCCAATGGGTTCCACTTCCACACACCATACTGTTGCGTAATAGCATGAGATTTCTTAGATTTAGGCAGTACAGTTGACCCCTGGAATGGTAGGTTCTGCATCTGCGGATTCAACCAACACTGGGTGTAAAGTATTTGGAAAAAAATGACTGTTGATGTTGTGTACTGTGTAATTAGGCCTGTGATGATCATGTCTGTACTGAACGTGTACAGACTTATTTTTCCTGTTATTATTACCTAAACATTAGAGTTTAACAACTATTTATATAGATAGCATTGGTATAGAAAAGAACGTGCACCAAACTGTCAGAGTAGAGATGAACTGTCCTTTGAGGATAGTGTTATTGGGCAGTGTTTAGATGCTATAGAATTGTCAATGAATGGCCATTACAAGTACTACTGCTTCACAACAGAAATGTCAGATTAGATATATTGGAGTAATAGTGGTTTTAAAAGGAGTTTATTGGGTTTTCTTAACTGTTCATTGTCCAATAATTCACTCAAAAGTTACATAGTATTGCTATGGGTCATACATACCAAAGAAGACAACAAATATTTTGGTTAATATTTAAACCAACCAGTTGTTGAGCTGTGTTGTTGATAGCCAACACTTCAAAAATTAAAAATTAAAAGCCTTTCTCCATTCTTCACCCTCCCCCACCCTTCCTCACTATTTTTATTGTGTAGATAGACCCACTTTGTCTTGGCTAATTTTTCCTTTCCTTCTGATTACCCTGCCACCTCCAATTCCCCATTCTTAATCTGCATCATGATATTCCAATGCACTAGTCTGACTAACAGCATAGCTCCTCAAATTGAGAGGAGGAGGTGAAAAGGCAGTAATATTGAGGACTCGCAATAGTCATTTTTGTCTCTTATAAACTTTTTTTTAAAAATCTGCACCTGAGAATATATTCATTGGCTTTTAAAGAGAGAGGCGGGAAGAGATAAACATTGATTGGTTGCCTCAGAAATGCACCCCTGGAGATCAAAACTGCAACCCAAGCATGTGTCTGAATTGGGGATCAAACCTGCAACCTTTTGATGTACAGAAGATGCTCCATCCAACTGAGCCACCTGGCCAGGGCTATGATTTGATTCTAATGCAGTCTCAAAATTCACCCTTTACAGAAGTGCCAATCTATGAAAGAGTAAG
The DNA here is from genome assembly GCA_004027475.1 of Anoura caudifer. Taxonomy (NCBI): domain Eukaryota; kingdom Metazoa; phylum Chordata; class Mammalia; order Chiroptera; family Phyllostomidae; genus Anoura; species Anoura caudifer. The sequence continues at coordinate 34,581 of PVKU01010467.1, read as the reverse complement.
TCATACAGTGGGAGTACCCACCCTGAGCTCTCGGCTTCCAGAAGCCAGCCTTTGGAGCGGGTGTAGGGAAATGGCACCAGTGACTAGAAGTGCAGATGAATGGCTTTCTCCCATGCATCAAATAAAATAGTTATTTAAAATCATATTCCAGACTTCCGGCCAAGATGGAGGCGTAGGTGGACACACTGTGCCACCTCCCACAACCAAAATTAAGGACAACAAAGATTTAGAAACAAGAAAACAACCAGAACTAATAGAAAATTGAACTGTACAGAAGTCCAACAACCATTCATCCACACCGATAAGAGGGGCAGAGTCCCAGCAGGAAAAAGTGGAGGTTGGTGAACCCGGGCGTGCAGGCAGCGGCTAGCGGACCCTGGGCACGGGGTGGCAACAGTGCAGACCCAATAATGCCGCGCAAGGTGGCTGGCTGACCAGGTGGTCCCACATTCATGCGCAGATAATCCAGGTGAAGGGGAAGCAGCAGAAGGGACTGGAATCTGAGAGAGAGTGGAGCAAGCACCATTGTTCCCTCTCAGACCCTCTCCCAACATACAGCGTCACTACCCAGCAACTGGGCTGCTCTGCCCTGGGAAACACCTAAGGTTCTACCCCTCACTATGTAACAGCCACCACCAGACAAAAAATAAATAAATAAATAAATAAAAAATTAAAATAAATGGCTCAAACGGGAGAACAAATCAAAGCCCCAGAGCCAGTTCATCTAAGTGACCAAGAGATAGCTAGCCTATCAGATGCACAGTTCAAAGCCCTGGTGATCAGGATGCTCACAGAATTGGCTGAGTATGCTCACAAATTAGATAAAGGCTACAATAAGTGAAATGAAGGAAAACACACAGGGAACCAATAGAGATGGGAGGAAAACTGGAACTCAAATCAATGGAGTGGACCAGAAGGAACAAAGAAACAACCAAACAGAAAAGAAGGAAGAAACAAGAATTCAAAAACATGAGGAGAGGCTTAGGAACCTCCAGGACATCTTTAAACGTCCCAACATCCAAATTATAGGGGGACCAGAAGGGGAAGAAGAAGAGCAACCAGTGGAAAACTTATTTGAACAAATAATAAAGGAGAACTTCCCCAATCTGGCAAAGGAAATAGACTTCCAGGAAGTCAAGGAAGCTCAGAGAGTCCCAAAGAAGGTGGACCCAAGGAGGAACACACCAAGGCACATCATAATTACATTAGCCAAGATTAAAATGAAGGAGACAATTCTAGAAGCAGCAAGGGATAAGGGGACAGTCACCTGCAAAGGAGTTCCCATCAGACTGGCAGCTGATTTCTCAAAAGAAACCTTACAAGCAAGAAGGGGCTGGAAAGAAGTATTCCAAGTCATGAAAGCCAAGGACCTTCATCCAAGATTGCTCTATCCAGCAAAGCTGTCATTTAGAATGGAAGGGCAGATAAAGTGCTTCTCAGATAGGGTCAAGTTGAAGGAGTTCATCATCACCAAGCCCTTATTATATGAAATGTTAAAGGGACTTATCTAAGAAAAAGAAGATAAAAAATATGACAGTAAAAAGACAGCAAACTCACAGATATTAACAACCACACCTAAAACAAAAGCCAACTAAGCAAACGACTAGAACAGGAACAGAAACACAGAAATGGAGATCACATGGAGGGTTAGCAACAGGGGAGTGAGAGGAGGAGAGGGGGGAAAAGGTACAGAGAATAAGTAGCATAGACAGTAAAGAGAAAATAGATGGGGGAGGGCAAGAATAGTATGGGAAATGTAGAAGCTAAAGAATTTATGACACATGGACATGAACTAAAGGGGTGAATATGGGTGGGGGGTGTGCAGGGTGGAGGGGAATGAAGGGGGAAATGGGACAACTGTAATAACATAATCAATAAAATATATATATATTAATTTTATTTTAATTCTTGTTCTTATACAGTTCTCTGTTTTCTACTCCCATCCCATCCCACCGTCCCAGCCCTCCCCAGCTCCCTCCCATTTCCACCCCCCCCAGCTTTTGTCCATGTGTCTTTCGTACTTGTTGCTCTAATCCCTTCCCCTTTTCCCTGGATATTCCTATCCCTCTCCTCTCTTGTTCTCAATTTCAGTGTCTTTGGTTATATTATGCTTGTTTGTTTGTTTTTTTTTATTAGGTTCCTGTTAAAGGTGAGATCATATGGTATTTTTCTTTCACCTCCTGGCTTATTTCACTTAGCATAATGCTCTCCAGTTCCATCCATGCTGTCATGAAGGGTAGGAGCTCCTTCTTTCTTTCTGCTGCATAGAATTCCATTGTGTAAATGTGCCATAGTTTCTTCATCCATTCATTTACTGATGGGCACCTAGGTTGCTTCCAACATTTGGCTACTGTAAATTGTGCTGCTATGAACATTGGGGTGCATAGGTTCTTTTGGACTGGTGTTTCAGGGTTCCTAGGATATAATCCTAGCAGTGGAATTGCTGGGTCAAAAGGCAGGTCCATTTTTAGTTTTCTTAGAAAATTCCATACTGCTTTCCATAGTGGTTGTACCAGTCTGCAGTCCCACCAACAGTGTACTAGGGTCCCCTTTTCTCCACAACCTCTCCAACACTTGTTGTTTGTTGCTTTGTTTATGATGGCCATTCTGACTGGTGGGAGGTGGTATCTCGTTGTGGTTTTAATTTGCATCTCTCTGATAGCTAGCGATGTCGAGCATCTTTTCATGTGTTTCTGGATCTTCTGTATGTCCTCCTTGGAGAAGTGTCTATTCAAGTCTTTTGCCCATTTTTTAATTGGGTTGCTTGTCTTCTTAGAGTGGAGTCCTGTAAGTTCTTTATATATTTTGGAGATTAAACCCTTGTCTGAGGTATCATTGGCAAATATGTTTTCCCATACAGTTGGTTCTCTTTTTATTTTAATATTGTTTTCTTGTGCCATGCAGAAGCTTTTTATTTTGATGAGATCCCATTTGTTTATTCTTTCCTTTATGTCCCTTGCTTTAGGGGACATATCAGTTAAAATGTTGCTGCATGAAATGTCTGAGATTTTCCTGCCTACATTCTCCTCTAGGACTTTAATGATGTCACAGCTTATATTTAAATCTTTTATCCACCCTGTGTTCATTTTTGTGTGTGGTGTAAGTTGGTGTTCAAGTTTCATTTTTTTGCATGTAGCTGTCCAGTTCTCCCAACACCACTTGTTGAAGAGGCTACTTTTACTCCATTTTATGTTGCTGCCTCCTTTGTCAAATATTAATTGACCGTAGAGAAATGGGTTTACTTCTGGGCTTTCTATTCTATTCCACTGGTCCATGTGTCTGTTTTTGTGCCAGTACCAGGCTGTTTTGATTACAGTGACCTTGTAATACAGTTTGGTGTCAGGTATTGTAATCCCTCCTACTTGGCTCTTCTTTCTCAAAATTGCTGCAGCTATTCAAGGTCATTTATGGCTCCATATAAATTTTTGAAGTGTTTGTTCTATGTCTGTGAAATATGCCATTAGTAATTTAATAGGTATTGCATTGAATCTGTAAATTGTTTTGGGTAGTATGGACATTTTGATGATGTTAATTCTTCCGATCCATGAGCACAGTATATGTTTCCATTTGTTTGTGTCTTCCTTGATTTCTTTCTTCAGTGTTGTGTAGTTTTCTGCATACAGGTCCTTTATGTCTTTGGTTAGGTTTATTCTTAGGTATTTTATTTTTCTTTTTGCTATATCGAATGGGATTTTTTTCTTGATTTCTGCTTCTGCTGTTTCATTGCTGGTATACAAAAATGCCTTTGATTTTTGGATATTGACTTTGTATCCTGCTGTTTGGCCAAATTTATTTACTAGGTTGAGCAGCTTTTGGGCCAAGTCTATAGGATTTTCTATGTACACTATCATGTCATCTGCAAATAATGATAGTTTTGTTTCCTCCTTTCCAATTTGGATGCCTTTTATTTCCTTTTCTTGTCTAATCACTGTGGCCAATACTTCCAATACTATATAAATATATATATATTGAATAGAAGTGGTGAAAGTGGACAACCTTGTCTTGTTCCTGATCTTAATGGAAAAGATTTTAGTTTTTGACCGTTGAGTATGATGTTGGCTGTAGGTCTCTCATATATGGCCTTTATTATATTGAGGAATGCTCCCTCAACTCCCACTTTGCTCAGTGTTTTTATCATAAATGGGTGCTGTACCTTATCAAATGCTTTTTCTGCATCTATTGATATGGTCATGTGATTTTTGTCTTTGCTTTTGTTTGTGTGATGTATTACATTTACTGATTTGTGAATGTTGAATCATCCTTGCATCCCTGGGATGAATCCCACTTGGTCATGATGTATGATCTTTTTAATGTATTGTTGGATGTGGTTTGCCAATATTTTGTTGAGGATTTTAGCGTCTATGTTCAATCAGTGATATGGGCCTCAAGTTTTCTTTCCTTGTTATGTCTTTATCTGGTTTGGGGATTAGAATGATGCTGGCTTCATAAAAAGAGTTTGGTAGTCTTCCATCATTTTGGATTTTTTCGAAAGGTTTGTGAAGGATAGGGGTTAGCTCTTCCTTAAATGCTTTGTAAAATTCTCCTGTGAAACCATCTGGTCCTGGGCTTTTGTGTGTCGGGAGTTTTTTGATTACTGCTTCTATTTCATCTGCTGTTATTGGTCAGTTCAGGCTTTCTGCTTCTTCTTCATTGAGTTTTGGGAGATTATATTTTTCTAGAAACTTGTCCATTTCACCTAAGTTTTCAAATTTCTTGGCTTACAGTTCTTCATAGTAATTTCTTACAATCCTTTGTATTTCTGTGGTGTCAGTTGTAATCTCTCCTCTTTCATTTCTGATTGTGTTTATTTGGGTCCTCTCTCTTTTTTTCTTGATGAGCCTGCTTAATGGCTTGTCAATTTTGTTTATCTTTTCAAAAAACCAGCTCCTGGATTCATTGATCTTTAGAATTGTGCTTTTAGTCTCTATGTCATTTAATTCTGCTCTGATCTTAGTTATTTCCTTCCTTCTACTTGCTCTGGGCTGTCTTTGCTGTTGATCCTCGAGTTCTTGTAGGTGTAGAGTTAAGTTGTTTGTTTGAGATGTTTCTATCTTTTTTAGGTAGGCCTGTATTGCTATGAACTTTCCTCTAAGGACTGACTTTGCTCTGTCCCATAAGTTTTGGGTTGTTGGTTCATTTTCATTTGTTTCCAGAAACTTTTTGATTTCCTCCCTAATTTCATTCTTGACCCATTCATTGTTTAATAGCAGGCTATTCAATCTCCATGAATTTGAGGACTTTGTGTCCCCTTGGGGTTGGTTTCTACTTTCAATCCCTTGTGGTCAGTGAGGATGTTTGGTATGATTTCAATTTTCTTGAATTTGTTGAGGTTAGTTTTATGACCTATCATGTCATCTATCTTTGAGAATGTTCCATGTGCATTTGAATAGAAAGTGTATTTAGTTTCTTTGGGATGAAGGGCTCTATATATATCAGTTAAGTCCATTTCATCTAGGATGTCGTCCAATGCCACAATATCTTTGTTGATATTTTGTTTAGAAGATGTGTCCATTTTTGACAGTGGGGTGTTAAAATCCCCTACTATAAATGTGTTGCTGTCAATATCTTTCTTGAAGTCCTCTAAGATTTTCTTGATGTATTTAGGTGTTCCTATGTTGGGTGCATATATATTTACAATGTTTATGTCTTCCTAGTGGATTCTTCCTTTGAGTATTATGAAGTGACCTTCTGGATCTCTCTTTATGGCTCTTCTTTTGAAGTCTATTTTGTCTGATATGACTATTGCTATCCCGGCTTTTTTTTCCTGTCCATTTGCTTGGAAAAATTGTTTCCAGCCCTTCACTTTGAGTCTGTGTTGGTCTTTTGTCCTGAGGTGGGTCTCTTGTAGGCAGCATATGTGTGGGTCATGCTTTCTTATCCATTCAGCTATTCTATGCCTTTTGATTGGAGCATTTAATCCATTTACATTTAAGGTTATTATTGATAGGTACTTATTCATTGCCATTTTTGTACCTGTGTTCCTCTCCCTCTCTTTCTCCTTTCCTCCTTTTCCTTAAAGCAGGCCCTTTAGTATCTCTTGCAGAGCTGGCTTGGTAGAGGTGTATTCTTTTAGACTTCTTTTGTCTGGGAAGCTCTTTATTTGGCCTTCTATCTTGATTGAAAGCCTTGCTGGGCAAAGTAGTCTTGGTTGCAGGCCTTTGGTTCTCATTACTTGGAATATTTCTTGCCATTCTCTTCTGGCTTGGAGTGTTTCCATTGAGAAGTCAGATGCTAACCTAATCGGGGCTCCCTTGTATGTTACTTCCTTTTTCTCCCTTGCTGCCTTAAAGATTCTCTCTTTGTCTTGGAATTTTGCCGCTTTAATTATGATGTGTCTTGAAGTGGGCCTCTTTGGGTTCCTCTTGATTGGGACTCTCTGTGATTCCTGGATTTGTGTGACTTTTTCTCTCATCAAATTAGGGAAGTTTTCCATCATTACTTTTTCAAATAGGTTTTCTATCCCTTGCTTTTCTTCTTCTCCCTCTGGTATCCCTATTATATGGATATTATTACATTTCATACTGTCTTGCATTTCTCTTAATCCCTCTTCATTCTTTCTAAGCCTCTTTTCTTTTTCTTGCTCCTTCTGGCTGTTTTTCTCTACTTTGTCCTCCAACTCGCTGATCCAATCTTCTGCTTCATCGATTCTGCTTTTCATTCCTTCCACTGTGTTCTTCAGTTCAGAAATTGTATTTTTCATTTCCTCTTGGCCCTTGTTGATAGTTTCTATTTCCTTTTTCATGTTGATAAAGTTTGCAGTTAGTTCATCATAGCTTCCATGTAGTTTTTGGTAGCTCATTGAGAGCTCTTGGAGCTTCCTGACAACCATTGCTTTGAACTCAAAATCTGATAGTTGAGTTGCCTCCATTTCATTTAGCATTCTTTCTGGAGCTTCCTCCTTTTCTTTCATTTGGGGATTGTTTCTTTGTCTTCCCATTGTTTGTGAGACTCTTCTTGTTAGCCTCAGCTTCTTAAATTGATTTGTTCTGGTTCCCTGGGCTTATGGTGTGAACTTCTGTGATAGAATGCCTGTGAAATTCAGTGGTGCTGTCTCCTTTGGGTATCCTAGTGTTCACTGCTTCCAGTGTCTCAGGTGTTGAAATGCCCCCTCTTTGGGGCAACTCTGGTCTTTCAGGGTTTTTTTGTTTTGTTTTGTTTTGTTTTTGTCTCACTCGTATGTGTTTAAAAAGAGAAAAGAGAAGGAAAGAAAAAAAGAAAAGAGGAAAGGGAAATAGAGAAATGAAAAGAGAATAAAGAAAAGTAGAATGAAAAAGAAAAAAGACAGGAAGAAGAAATAAGCTCGGAAAGAAAGGAAGAAGGAGTAAAACAAGAAAGAAGTAATGAGAAGCAAAAAGCAGTTGAGGGTAAAAAAAGATAAAAATAATGAAAAGGAGAAAAAGAAAAAAAAACACACACAAAAATTAAAAAAAAAAAAAAAAAAAAACGAAAAACACCAAAACCGCTAATTCTTGCTGTTATCAATCTTGCCAACCTGGTTTTGCTGGCCTTGATGACTGCAGTGGCCGAGGGGTGACCGTATTGTTTTTTCCTTGTTGAGCACTCAGTTTTCTCTGGCCTACTGTCCTTAGAGCTATCCCAAGACTCTCTGCAAAGGGTTCCAGGCGCCAACTGTGGTTGTGTGCCCACAAGCGCCGATGTTCCCTGAGTCTTCCTTGCTCAGGTGCCAACTGTCCCACGAACACGGCTCGACCCCTACGCAGGTTGCACACCAGTGTCTAAGATCTCCCAGCAGCCCACTCAAGTCTCCAATGGCATGATGGCGCAATGGCATGAGGACGCCAGGAGACCGTATTGCTGCTCCCTGCTGGCGCGAGTGCCCGCGCTGGGCTGAGAGACCATAGAGGTACCCAGCAACTGCACCCTAGATCTCTCAGGGCGCACTGGTGCCAACAATCCCTGTGCAGCTGTTTACAATAGCTCGTGGGTGTAGACAAAAGTGCACGCTCCAACGCTCAGTCCTCCCAGGGCTATGAGATCTTAACTCCTCTCTGTGAGATTTCAAGCAACCAGATTTATGCCGGTGCTGCCGAGACCCTGTTTGGCTGATCAGGGAGCGGTTGCCCCAGCTCCCTCCCTAGAGTCTTACAGCCAGCCCTGGCCTGGTTTCTTAGCCCCCGTCCTGGTCTCCATGCTGCTGGAGTACTCTCCTTACCATCCGGTTTTTCAATGTCCACTGCAATTTTCGATCATCTGTTTTCAAATATGCTGTGTTTCTGGTGTCTGTTTGCTGTGCTGCACTGAAAAATGTCCCAGTTTAACACCTGTATGAAGGGGGAAGAGGGATGTGCATCCTCTTACCGCGATGCCATCTTCTCTCTCCCAAAATATATTTTTTAAAAATCATCTCCCAATGACTCAGTCAAGGGCCATCTCTAATGAGTGTCTCTCCTAGAATGGGATGCAAATATAAGAACTAAAAACAAACAAACAAAAAAACCTTTGCTTTCCTTTCACTTAATATTAATACACATAAAAGGAACAGTTTTTCGCAGAAATCAAATTGACAGTTGCCAGATGGGAGGGGCTTTGGGAGATTGAGTTAAAAAGGTAAAGGGATTAAGGAGTACAAATTGCCAGTTATGAAATAATCACAGGGATCTAAGTACAGTCAATAATATTGTAATAACTATGTATGGTGTCAGATGAGGTACTAAACTTATGGGGGTGATCACTTTGTAAGTTATATAAATGTCTCATAACTATCGTGTACACCTAAAACTAATATTATATTGTATGTCAACTGTAATTAAAAAAATTATCCTCATGCCAGAACATTTTTTTTCACTGCTTTTTTAGAGAGAGAAACATCTATTGGCTGCCTGTATGTACCCTGACCAAGGACTGAACCTGCAACCTAGGTTTGTGCCCTGACTGAGGATCAAACCTGCAACCTTTTGGTTTATGGGATGATGCTCCACCAAATTGAGCCACACAGGCCAGGGTGAAATTTTCTTTATATTTTTTTAGGTTTTATTTATTTATTTTTAGACGAGGGGAAGGGAAGGAAAAAGAGAGGGAAAGAAACATTAATGAGTGGCTGCCTCTTGTGCATCCCCTACTGGAGACCTTACTTGCAACCCAGACATGTGCCCTGACTAGGAATCAAACTGGTGACCCTTTGGTTCACATGCCTGAACTCAATCCACTGAGCTACACCAGCCAGGGCAAATTTTTAAAATTTTTTTTTAAAAAAGGAACCATTTCGAACACATACTTAGAATGTGATTATCATATTTGAATATGGAGATTGAGTTACCAAATGAATTTTCTACCTAATTCTTGATCTCATCAATTCAAAACTGCAAATATGAATAATGAACCAAGTACTGTGTTCAATCTAACCCTCCAACATTTTATAAGGGGAGATAATTACTTCCTATTTTACAGATAAGGGGAAGCCTATTGTCAAATGACTTGCAACAATTCACATAGGTAATAAGTAGAGGAACTTGTATGTTAAAACCTAGACACTGTTTTGACACCAGAATCACTCTTTGTAGAACCTTTAGCTGCTTTGTACAATCTCAGTAATGATGTCTTTGTATGTGAAGACAAAAGTGTAATCAAGAGCCCTCTGAAACTGGTTCATGAAACAAATCACAATATTGATTGTGGATTTAAAGAGTCTTCCCCTTTAAAAACCTATGGGGCCCCAACTGATGTGGCTCAGTGGGTTGGGCATGCTCCCCCAAACCAAAGGGCCACCGGATTTGATTCCAGGTTAGGGCGCATGCCTGGGTTGCAGCCTCGCCCCGGTTGGGGGTGAGCAGGAGGAAATCAATCTATATGTTTCCCTCCCTCTCTTCCTCCCTCCCTTTCCCTCTCTGTAAAAATAAACAAAGTATGTTTTTAAATCTTTTTTTAAAAAAACCTACAGGGACTTCCGGCCAAGATGGAGGCATAGGTGGACACACTGTGCCTCCTCTCACAACCAAGATTAAGGACAACAAAAATATAAAACAAAAAAAAAAAAACAAAAAACCCCAACAGAACAGATAGAGGATTGAATTGTACGGAACTCCGACAACAATTCACCCAGACCGGTAAGAGGGGTGGAGTCAGCTGCCGGTGGAGAGGGATCGATGAGGGAAGAAGCAGTAGCTGGTGGTCCCGGGTGCACAGGCAGCGGTTACTGAGCGCAGGGAGGCAACTAGCAGACCAAGCGAGGTACACAAGGCAGCTGACCGCAGTCACACATTCACACACAGATAAATCAAGGTGAAAACGGGCAGCAAGACAGACTGTGCAGTGCAGGGCCCCAGCACCAAGAAATAAAGTCTAAAAAGCACCGATTGAAAACACTTGTAGGGGTTGGGGTGCTGGGAGAGAATCCTAGCCTCACGGGAGAGTTTGTTGGAGAGACCCATGGGGTCTTAGAACATGCACGAGCCCGCCCACAGGGACATCAGTGCCAGAAGGGCCCAATTTGCTTGGGGAAAGCGGCGGAAGGGACTAGAATCCGAGAGAGAGCAGAGCAAAGGTCATTGTTCCCTCTCGGACCCCGCCCCCACATCCAGCATCAAAACCCAGCGACTGGGTTGCTCCGCCCTGGTGAACACCTAAGGCTCCACCCCTCACTATGGAACAGCCACAACCAGACCAAAACAAACAAACAAACAAACACCCAAGGATGGCTCAAAGGGGAGAAAAGATGGGGCCCCAGAGCTAATTCATCTAAGCAACCAAGAGGTAGCCAACCTATCAAATGTACAGCTCAAAGCACTGGTAGCTAAGCTATCAGGTGCACAGTTCAAAGCACTGGTGATTAGGAACCTCACAGAATTGGTTGATTTTGGTGACAAATTAGATGAACAAATGAAGGCTACATTAAGTGAAATAAAGAAAAACCCACTGGGAACCAGTAGTGATGGGAGGAAAACTGGGACTCAAATCAATGGAGTGGACCAGAAGGAACAAAGAAACAACCAAACAGAAAAAAAGGAAGAAACAAGAATTCAAAAAAATGAGGAGAGGCTTAGGAACCTCTGTAGAAGAAAAGTCAACTAGGACAAGGTGACCCAGAAGAGGGACCGGGAACTGGGAAAGAGTTTTGTTTAGGTTACTTAGAAACTGCAAAACCATCTGGTTTCGGTTAGGTAGTCATAATTTCTGCTTTGGCTTCTGTACACCCAGCTTCCAATAAGGATATCTCAAGGCTAGAGTTATTTTCGCATCAGCTTCTGTACCTCCTGCTTTTGCCACGTAGGATAGGGCATCCAGAGAGCAATAAAAGCCCTGCTCAGCCAAGGTTCGGGGCCCAGAATTTGGAGACTGCCTCCTCTGGGTCCGTGAGTGTAATAAAGCCTCACTCCATTACCCCAAATTGCACCAGAGTCATTATTTTCCGAATTATTTTCCGTAACATTTTGGTTCCCTGACTGGGAAATGACTCACACAAGCAGGCTGTTTGCCTCTGGTAAAGGCAGCCAGGACTGACGGGGAGAGCCAGCAGCCGGAGGGAATCACGTGCCCCGGTGATTTCGGGCCCTAGAAAGCTGCGGCTCACCTCCGCCTGGGGTTCCAAGCAGCCCTTCAACCCAGGCAGGTGGGGAAAGTGGATTGAAGCTTGTCTGGAAGGCGCTGAATCGGTAAGTGCCCCGGGGACCGGACCCGAGACCAGGAAGGGGGCTGATCACCCTCTCAGGCCCCAGTGGCCTCAGCTATCTGGACCAGGTTTCTCCCTCAGGAGGGAACTCAGGCCCTAGTGGCATCAGATATCTGGACCAGGTTTCCCTTTCTCAGGGAGGGAAAAGTAATAAACTCTGCGAATTTGTGTGTGTGAAAGAGAGTGAGTGTGTTTGTGGCTCCATGGGCGTCAGCCTACGGAGCATGAGTGGGCCCTAACCTGCGGTTCCTCAGTCTGTCATATGGCATAATAGCTGGGAAGCTAACCTGGACTCTACAAGGGCAGCCTTAGCTAAGACAGACCTAAGTTCCTTGTGAGAGGAGAGGCCAGGTGGGCAAGTGAGAGAACCCTGAAACCCTTTGTTTCTCTGCGCCGTAAGGGGAGGAAACGTGGGGAGCATATGGGCAGAAGGAAATCCACCAGGACTTGCCACTGGCTGCACTCCAGTAATCATAGATTTGAAACTGGGGGCGTAGCCTCGCTGTCTCAGGCAGTACCACATACCCAAGGGAGCCAGGATAGGGATATTGGTCCCCTGCCAGTCGCAGTGGAACACACCGCTCCCCCTGTTAGAGCCAGACGGGTCTGGATATCACCCCGTGCAGGATCTCTGAGCAGTCAATGAGGTCACTCTGACCCTGCATCCGACCATACCCAACCCCTATACGGTGCTGAGCCAGCTATCCCCCACCCCAACTGCTTTGCATTTCACGTGTCTAGACTTGAAGGACATTAGGAACTGAAAGAAGGGCTGTAATCAGTCAACAAACCAGACCCATGAGCAGAAAACAGCTTTGGAAATTTTTAGGGACAGCTGGATTCAGCCGAATATGGATTTCAGGGTACATAGAAATAGCTAAACCACCATACCAGGCCCTAAGGGGGGCCGAGACTGCCCCATTCAACTAGGGACCAGAGCTGCAGAGTGCCTTTGAAAGACTAAAAGAGCTCCTGGTCAGAGCTCCAGCCCTCGGCCTGCCCAACCCTGACAAGCCGTTCTCCCTGTTTGCCCATGAATGAGATAAGGTAACCCTAGGGATCCTGACTCAGGAGGTTGGACCTTGGCGCAAGCCTGTAGCCTATCTGTCCAAGTAGCTAGACAATGTTGTGGCAGGATTGCCCCCCCCCTTGCTTGAGGGTGATAGCAGCCACAGAGACTGTTTTGAAGACAAGGACACAGATGGCTCTGGTTCTGAAGGTCTTTAACAGAGATAAGGTGTTTGCAAGGTCTAAGCTTTAGGAAAACTGCAAGATGTGCCTGCAAATTTAGGGACTTTTAGTGGAAGGTACCTGTAGTGCTAGGGATTTTTTGCTGCCACATACTGAGTTTAAGTATAGTCCTTCCCAGTGTGGGAAAGAAACTAGGATTAAAAGTGAATAATGGTTAAAAATCTGGATGTGTAAGAACATGTATAAAGGATGTGAAAGTTTTAAACCTGGAAGAAAAGAAACCTCAACTGCACTTTTTCTGGCATTATGGGAATGTGGTTTCAGTAGGGAATTGTTTCTGAGCAGAATCCTGTATCTGTAAGACCTAATTTAAGGTCACCTGTAACCGGTTGGGGAGAATGCCCTTGTCACTTGGGACCCAGGAAGGGCCATTTGGGGCTGATGTGTTTCAGTCTGAGGTGAAAGAGCATGTCTCTGCCAAGAGACCGGGCCTGAAAGAGCATGTCTCTGTGAGGCACCAATGGACGCATTGGTGCAAGAGAATGCCTCTACCTGTATATTGTTTCAGATTTTGCTCTGTACCTGCTCTGAAAAGGAAATTGAGGATTCCAGGGAAGGTTGAAACTTCATAATCTGTAGGAAAGTGAACAAGGAAAAGGAAGATTAGAAGGTTTGTGAACATTGCAGAAGGTCTGTGGGAAACTGTAAAGATAAATGGAAAAGTGAAAGTTTTGGGAAGGAATTATGTGGTGTTAGTAATGGAATGTATAAGGCATAGAGATGCAATTTTGGTGATATTAGAAGGAAAAGGATTTTCCTTCACACTTTGTATTTTTCTCCCTACCTGATCCCTCCAGAATTTGGCATTCTGATGGAGTGATTGATGATATAAGGTTTCTTTGCATAAAACCAATAAGACTAGTCGTTAATAGTGGTTTTGTTAACCAAGACTTTGACTGGAATGTCGCGCCAGAAGGAAGCAAGTATGGGTTCTGGTTGTCACCAGAAAGCCCTGAGGAACTGGGATTGACTTGCGTAGCTAGCAAAAGCCCACGAGAAAAAGCCTGGTACTTTGGTTGGTTGTGTGGTTTGTGCCAGTCTTTCCAGGGAAGGAACGAAGGTTACTTTCCTGAAAGATGGCTAAAAAGGAACCTGTAGGCACAATGGAAGGCTCAAGGATTTGAGTGCAATGACTGGTACAGGCGAAGCCAGATGGCAGATGTGTGGCTCTGCTTCTGTGCCCCGAGGCGCGGACTGAGAAGTCAATCTAAGGGTTCCCTGTGTGAGTTCCAGCAAAGCAAACTTAAAGATCATAGGTGATCTAGGCTGCTCTTGGTGTGTTTATGCAAATGAACAGTCAAAATTAAAAGCAGGACCCAAAGTAGTCCCTGTAATAACAATGAGGGTGATTTTAAGGAGAAAAATTGTGATTTAAGGAAAATCACAAAGCTCAGTATCAGACATCAGAATGGCATGGCTAACTGTCTTGGAAGTTTGCTTTCATTTGAAAGTTGAAACTGGGTCTGTAATGTCACCAAGGATGTACAATTACAGGCAGGAAGGACCTTGCAACTGAGTGTCTTCCCAAAGGACCATCTCACAGACACAGAGACTGTTTTGGGGATTGTTGTATGAATTAACCTGTATGTTCTTCTGTTTTCATAGGGTATATGTTTATGACCTCATTACCTGGGTGATTGGTTGCAATATAGGCCTCACTTGAGAAGCCCATTTTCATCGTCGCCCCATGAAGCTCAACGGTTTGGCTGAACTAAGTGGTTGGGTTGGTGAAGGGTTGGGGCAGTCTGTGGGCTTCACTTTAGAACTAATTTGCCCTTTTCTGTCTTGATGGGTTGGACAGAAAGGGCCCAGGTATCTGAAAGTAGGGAAATCCCAATATAGTCCTCTCAGCTCCAGTGAAGTGTATTGGGCCACCAGAGTTTTGGATAGGTTTAACATGCCTTGTATACCTTCCTCCAGATAAGCCATTTCTTTACCTAAGACCCTGCCTTGGTCATTTAATGGTTATGATTTAATTGTGCTTCCAACTGTCTTTTCAAATCTATCTCCTCCAGAATATGACCTGACCAGAATGCCAACTGTCCAGTAATGCCAGCCTTTGGACACCAAGCCTGAGACTTCCTGGTGACTGCCAACTGACCAGGATTCTGTAAAGTCCTTCCCCTTACAGGAAGGACTCCCTGTGTGCTGCACCCCTCCCTTTCAGGGCATCCCTGACCCAAGGGTAGGTAGGATGATGTCGATGTCCAGCTGGAAGTAGTTACAAGAAGATAAGACCTTCATCCATTGTCCTTTATATGATTATAAACTTTGCCAGAGGGAGGAGATTCCATGCGGTTTCACCAGAGTACAGGCCCCCACAGCTTTGGTAGAAGAAAATATCCACAAACTCCAGGATATCCAGAACAAGATTAAGAACCAGGACCAACCTTGGGCATCCACCCCTTGGTGGCAATCTATCATGTACTCACTTTTAGCCCCAGTAATAGGCCCTTTATTATTATTGTTCCTAGCTATTACAGTTGGTCCATGCCTGCTTTGGACTTTAGTCCAACAGATAGAGACTACAGTTACTAGAAAGGCAACAGCAAAAATCCTTTCTCTCCAGAGACACCATTATAATAGACTACCCCAAGTGGATAGTAACCCCGAATTTAGGTATTGATACTGAGAATAATAATATGTCTCAGCATCAACAGGGGGGAATGTAGAAGAAAAGTCAACTAGGACAAGGTGACCCAGAAGAGGGACCGGGAACTGGGAAAGAGTTTTGTTTAGGTTACTTAGAAACCGCAAAACCATCTGGTTTCGGTTAGGTAGTCATAATTTCTGCTTTGGCTTCTGTACACCCAGCTTCCAATAAGGATATCTCAAGGCTAGAGTTATTTTCGCATCAGCTTCTGTACCTCCTGCTTTTGCCACATAGGATAGGGCATCCAGAGAGCAATAAAAGCCCTGCTCAGCCGAGGTTCGGGGCCCAGAATTTGGAGACTGCCTCCTCTGGGTCCGTGAGTGTAATAAAGCCTCACTCCGTTACCCCGAATCGCGCCAGAGTCATTACTTTCTGAATTATTTTCTGTAACACCTCCAGGACATCTTTAAACGTCCCAACATCTGAATTATAGGGGTACCAGAAGGGGAAGAAGAAGAGCAACAAGTGGGAAACTTATTTGAACAGATAATAAAGGAGGACTCCCCCAATCTGGCAAAGGAAATAGATTTCCAGGAAGTCAAGGAAGCTCAGAGAGTCCCAAAGAAAGTAGACCCAAGAAGGAACACACCAAAGCACATCATAATTACATTAGCCAAGATTAAAATGGAGAGAATTCTAGAAGCAGCAAGGGATAAGGGGACAGTCACCTGCAAAGGAGTTCCCATCAGACTGGCAGCTGATTTCTCAAGAGATCTTCCAGGCAAGAAGGGGCTGGAAAGAAGTATTCCAAGTCATGAAAGTCAAGGACCTTCATCCAAGATTGCTCTATCCAGCAAAGCTGTCATTTAGAATGGAAGGGAAGATAAAGTGCTTCTCAGATAAGGTCAAGTTAAAGGAGTTCATCATCACCAAGCCCTTATTAGATGAAATGTTAAAGGGGTTTATCTAAGGAAAAGAAGATAAAAAATAGGACAGTAAAAAGACAGCAAACTCACAGATATTATGTTAATAATATCTAACAACCACAGCTAAAAAAAGCCAACTAAGCAAACGACTAGAACAGGAACAGAAACACAGAAATGGAGAGCACATGGAAGGTTAGCAACAGGGGGGTGGGAGGAGGAGAGGGGAGGAAAAGGTACAGAGAATAAGTAGCTTGGATGGTAGGTAGAAAATAGACAGGGGGAGGGCAAGAATAGTGTGGGAAAAGTAGAAGCTAAAGAACTTATGACACATGGACATGAACTAAGGGGGTGAATGTGGGTGGGAGGGGGTGTGCAGGGTGGAGGGGAATGATGGGGGAGAAATGGGACAACTGTAATAGCATAATCAATAAAATATAATTTAAAAAAGAAATTTTAAACAGCAAAAAAACCCCTATCGGAATAGATCAACTATAGTTTAGAATTAAGGGTGGTTAAAGAACAAAATTCAATAGTGTAAATTTGAATATCTAATTGACTTTACTAAGTGATTTGTTAATCAGGCAGCATCCCATCTCACAATTAGAAGGGTACTCCACGAGGGTTGTGCAAAATGTAAAGTTTTTACAGGAAGAAGGGTAAAGCATGGGAGTTATTAACAAAAGCTAAGAGAGGATTATATATATTTAGACCAGGACACATTCTTTTGGGTTTTTATCATGCATATTATCTCATCTTCCTTTGGGGGGTGCAGGAAATGGAGAGGGTCTACCTGACAGGTTACCTCATTGTTGTTGACCAGAAAACTCCAGACTAGTTAATTAGGATTATGTTTCTGGGAGAGGTTGAAACAGCAATTAGGTCAGATATTAAATCTCCATTTGGTATCATGAGTTTTAACACAAGTGATCTTGTGCCTCCGGATTTTCTTTAACAGGGTCAATCAATTAGCACTATGAACCAGGTACTATTGTAAAGGGTCTATAATTTCAAATACCACTAGATATTAAGTTGATTCCAATAGCTGACTTGGAGTTCCAATGTAGCCAAAAAATACAATATATCAAGGCAAGCACTATGCTAAACCTTTATAATGTGCAAATGTGTATATTTTCTTCCTTAAGCCTTACAACAGCCTTGTAAAGAAGATAATTATTCTCTTTTGTGCATAAGGAAATTGTGTTATTAAATAACTTTGCCATAGTTACAAGCTAGGAGGTGTCAGAGTGACACAGAAGACTCAGGTCTGTCAGACTCTGAAGTCTATGCTCTTTTTGAAAAAAACCTCTTTTATTTATTGATTTGAGAGAGAGAAACATCAATTTGTCATTCCACTTATTTATGCATTTGTTGATTCTTGTATGTGCCCTTATTGGGATGGAATCTGCAATCTTGGCTATTGGGGTGGCGCTCTAACCAAGATACCTGGCCAGGGGCCAAGTCTGAAATCTATGCTCTTAAACCTGAGCTATAAAGGGGAAAAATCCAATTTAACTATTAAGGCTATTTCTACGCACTTTTTTGGCCTATCTCAAAGAACTGACCCCATTGACAGCTTTCCAAATTTACGATTTTTTTTTACCTCACTGGCCCTACAATAAGACATATCATTTTACATATTTGGGAAGAAAATTTCTTGGGTGGGGCTAAAGAGATCAACAACCTACAACACTGAAACTCTTTATAGAGATCATCTCAATGTGAAAACATCTAAGCTACAGAAGTTACAGCAAGAAATTTTATCTGACATCCCTTATCTGACTAGAACCGATCTGCATGTGAATCAGCTGCCACAAACTCCATGTACATTCAGGGAGATCTTCAGTCAGGAAGGCACTGACTGCAGGCACCAGGACATTCCAAAATGATGGTATAAACCACACTCATCAGAACCTTCAATCCTTTGAAACTCTAAACCACTCTCCTACTTTATCATACCAGCATATAAACCTTTACCTCCAGGTGTTCTTGGAGCTAGTTTCTATAGGGTATTGCTAGAAATAAACTTTTTTTCTTGTTTATTTATTGTCAGTTAATTCAAGATCCACCAGTTGGACCTAAATTGGCAGAGGGGTTTTTCCTCCCAACAGGGCTCACAGTAAGTTCATTTGAAAAAAATTGTTAACACAAATAAATAGGAAGACATCATGTTAGAATAAAGGACAATCCTTTATTTTATTTATTTTTTTTTAAATATATTGATTTTAGAGACCAGGAATGAACCCCACAACTTTGGTGTAGCAGGATAACACTAATCAACTGAGCTACCTGGCCAAGAGAGAGTAAGTAAGGAATAAAGAGAAACATCAGTAAGTTGCCTCCCTGTATAGGCCCTGACTGGGTAGGGGACCATGCTCCAACCAACGGAGCCACACCAGCCAGGGTCAGGACAATCTTTTAAATACCTGCATATGCATTTAGTTTTATATGTATCATTTGTCCTTATTTTACTCATATCTGCCTATAGGTGATGACTTAAGTAAGGACAGCAAGAATCTATAAAATAGCCTCAGGGGACCATTTCCCTAGTTAATTTGGTTCCCCAGGAGCCCTTTCTCTTCAAGTTCATTACTTTATTGTATTTTCTTTACCAATAATCCTCAAGGAAAACCTCTTAACATTTTCCTGTTTAGGGCTGCTGACCACACCCCCCCCCCCCACTAAGTTTCCAGTTCCTTCATTTCCTGGGCAGGCCCTTTCTACAATAAAGATTTTATTGCTGATCACTACAATGGGAGAAATAAACCAAAGCTAATACAAATCACAAATCTTTCACAGCTAATGTTTGTGTTTCTGATGCCCAGAAACAGACAAAGACAGAACCCTCTCCCTTAGAAAGCATCCCATCTGAGAAGACAAAAATAACACATCAGGCGTTAGACAGTCTCTTAGTTTTTGAAATTCTGCAAGTTTGATATTATTTATCTCATTTTCCAGAAGAGGAAACTGAAGCTCATAAGTTAAGTAACTACCTAAAGGAGAAGATAAAGGTGGAGATAAAATTTGAATTCAGGATTTTCGACATCAAAGCTCATGATCTTTCCCTGTACTTCATGGCAACAAAGCTTTAAAAACTTTACAAAGTTCATCTCTTGGCCAGGTAGCTCAGTTGATTAGTGTCATCCTGCTACACCAAAGTTGTGGGGTTCAATTCCTGGTACGTATAAGAACCATCTAATGAATACATCAATAAGTGGAACAACACATTGATGTTTCCCTCTCTTCCTTTCTCTGTAAAATCAATAAAGAAAAATTTTATACAAAGTTCTTAAAGAACTCTAACCATGATTTAAAGAGATCTTAACTACTGTTTTCTAACCTCATTTCAGAAGTTTAATTTCCTTAAACTTCCCAATTTATCTGTATCTGCACTATACTTACCCTACCTATTCTATAGAGTTGGCTGGAAGAAGGTAGGTTATGTATGTGAAGGCTTTCTAGAGGAAGTGACATCTAAGTGAGACCTGAAGGATTAATAGGAATTACTTATTAGGGGGAGGCAGAGCGGACAACAATGAATATACAAAAGTACATTTCTAGAACTGAAACAATTTCAGTACATAATGACCAAAAGAAAGGTTATAATGAGAACACTGATGGCTTAAGCTAGGAGTCAAGATCATGAAGGCCCATCTGAAACCATTCTAAGACGTTTACTTCTCATTTTTGAGGATATAATGGGGAGGCATGCAAGTGTTTTAAACTGGGGGGAACAGATCAGATTTATGTTTTAGGTAGAAGATTGGAAGGAATGAGTATGGTAACAGGCCAATTAAGAGCATGAACTAAATCCTCAGAAATGATTTGTTAGACTGAAGGGGAAAACTGGAGAATAGGTATGAGAGAGATACAGAGGAGATTATGGAAGGAAAGGGTAGAGGAACAGGTTATTCCAAAACTTGCCCCTCTCTAAATAGATGCAACCATGTCTGATTTCAGAGAGAAACTTCCCCCAAGAGCTACAATTCATTTGTTCCAGTTAACATTTGTATGTATTTTTTAAAGTAATATTATTGATCACCTTGCATAAATTAGGCACTGTTTTAGGTCTGGGGATATAATAAAACAAATTCCTTGCTTTCCTGTGGTTTACAGTTTTTTCCCAGTGAGAGGAGGAAGAAAATAAACAGAAATAAAATAAACATATAGCGTGACAAATAGTGTTAAGTATGCAGGCAGGATAAAAGGGATAAGAAATATGCGAAAGGCATGCTGATGGTGATGAGGATTTCCATTTGATGCATCATAGTAAGGGAAGTCCTTATTAATTAGGCAACATTTGAGCAAAAATTGAAGTCACTAACCCCTGACTGGTGTGGCTCAGTGGATTGAGCACTGGCCTGTGAACCAAAAGGTTGCTGGTTTGATTCTCTGTCAGAGCACATGCCTGAGTTGTGGGCCAGGTCCCCAATTGGGGGCATGCATGAGGCAACCAATTGATGTTTCTCTCACACATCAGTGTTTTTCTCCCTTCCTTATTCTCTCTCTGAAAAATAAATAACATCTTTAAAAAAAACTTGAAGGAAATAAGAATCTTCCATAAGAATAGCAAGGAATCCAATAGTGCTGGAGAGATAGAGCAAAGGAAAGAGTGACAGAAGGTGAGGTGAGAGAAGGGCATGGAGAAGACAGATTGTATAGAACCTTGTAGAGCATTATTGATATATTTTTTAAATTCTGTGTGAGATGGGAAGCTGTTAGAGAGTTTTGGGCAGAAGAGTGACATCATCATTTAAATTAATCACTCTAGTTGCTATGTAGATATTAATAGAGCAAGAGTGGAAGCAGGGAAACCAGATAAGAGAATACTGTAAAAATCCAAGTGGGTAATGACAGAAGCTTGGACCTGAATAGATGTGATGGAAGAGGTAAGACACAGAGAATCTCTGAATATATTTTGAAGACAGCCAACAAGCCCTGGCTGGGTAGCTCAGTTGGTTAGAGCATCATCCAAATAAGCCAAGGTTGTAGGTTCCATCCCCAGTTGGGGCACATACAAGAAGCAACCAATGAATGCATAAATAAGTGGAAAAATAAATTGATGTTTCTCTCTCTCCTTTCCTCTTTCTCTCTAAAACCAATAAAAAAAATGAAGATAGCGCCAACAAGATTTCCTAAAAGGATATGGGATATAAGAATAATGGAGGAGTTAAAAATGATTTCCAAGGTTTTTGTCATAAACCACTGAAAGGAAGTGGTTGCCATACCAAACTGGGAAAGACTGGTAGGAAAAGCAGGTTGAGGGGAGACCATAGGGAGCCTACTTTTGATACATTAAGGCCACTTAGATAACAAGGTGGACATGTTGAATAGACAGTGGGATATATGACTCTTAAGTTTAAAAGTGAGCTATAGGCTAGACATATGAAATAAGAATATATGAGCACACAGATTGACCTCAAAGTTATGAAACTAGATAAAATCACCACAAGTAAAAGAGAATGGATAGATTCCTGGGTACACAAAGATTCAGAGTCTGGGTGGTAAAGGACCCAGAAGATGAGAAGGAGCAGTCCATGAGGCAGGAGAAGGGAAAGAAAGAAAGAGGAAGCGATGAGGAGGAGGAGGTCAAGATGTGTCCTTGGAAGCTAACCAGAGAACTTTAGGAAAAAAAGTGACCATTTTGGTCAAATGCTGCTGAACAGTCAAATAAGATGAGGAATGGCAGTTCTTGGCAAGAATGGTTTAGTGGAATGGTGGGGATGAAAGAAATTGGTAGGAGAAAAATTGGAGACAGCAAGGTAGTAGAGGTATGGGGATAATACTGGAATAGGAAAATTAAAGAAAAAGAAGCATTCTTTTGTTATTTAATTATGGAAAATATCAGCTTGTTTATATGCTGGTGGCAATAACCCAAAAAAGAGGGAAACGATAATGCAGGAGAAAAAAAAGATGTTGCTGGATGATGTCTTTGAACAAGCAGGAGGGGATGAGACTGAGTGCACAAGTCCAGGGGTTGGCCTTAGATAAGAGCAAAAACTGTTCATAGTAATGGGAGGGAATGCAAAGACAAAGAGCCTATACTGGTGGGTAGATGTAAGAATAGTGGAAGCTTGAGATGTTCCTTTTTGTTTTTTTCTTTCCTTTTAATGCTTCGGAAATTTGTGCATCATCCTTGTGCAGCAGCCATGCTAACCTCTGTATCATTCCAATAATAGTATATGTTCTGCTAGAACCAGCACAATTGCTTTTCTTTTTTTCAGGGAAAGAGGAAGTTGAGAGTTTGGTGGGGAGAGGTGTTGCAAGTTTGAGGACAGAGGGCAGGTTATGAAATAGTCTACTTAAAAAATAAAGAATAGTGATTTGGACTTGGAGTTTAGAAAACTCGATTTTGACTCCCAGATTTTCCATTCATCAGAAGGGTAAAACAATTGGTCTACACAACCTCTCAGGTGTTCAGTTTCTCTATGGATAAAATGGAGATATCTATAGCCCAGAATTTTTTTTTTTTTGTATGAGGATTAAGTAAAAGAATAAATGTGAAAGAAAAGCATTTTGCAGTTATTTGTACTTGAAAAATAATTTTAACATTTGAATCCACTAATCAAGGACTTGCTTTGTAAGCACTGTTATGTGTTTTACATACATTATCTTATTTAATCCTCACATCAACCTCCAGAGGTGAGGAATTCTCATCCCATTTTACTTTCGGAGGTTGAGCTTCAGAAGTATTAAGAATCTTGCCCAAGGCTCAGAAGTTAGTAAGGAGCCAGAGTGGCAACCCAAACTAGGATTCAAATCCAGGGCCCAGAACCATCCTTTTCCAAGACAGATTTTCATTTTGATTAGCTAAAGTGTAGAAATTTATTGTTCTCTTAGAGCAAGTTATAAGGGTTTTCTTGGTACTTTTTAGGGAACAAGAAAGCTTAGTTCACTTTGTTACTTACGAGGGTAAAAGAGCCTCTGATATTTGAGCCATTTAGTGTAAGCAGGAGTTGAAACAGAGGACTGATGATATGAGAGTCGCTGTTGCCATATTTTTAGAAAAGTCTTTAAAATATATATATTTTCTTTTTCTAGTTATATATATATTAAATATTTTATTTAGTTATTTTTAGAGAGAGGGGAAGGAAAGGAAAGAGGGGGAGAAACATCATTCTGTGGCTGCCTCCCGAGAGTCCCTCACTGGGGACCTGGCCCACAATCCATGTGCCCTGCCTGGGAATTGAGCCAAGCAAACCTTTGGTTCGAAGGTCCGCACTCAATCCACTGAGCCACAACAGCCAGGGTTCTTACTTCTTTTCTTTAAAGATTCTATTTCTTTATTTAGAGAGAGAGGAAGGGAAGGAGAAAGAGGGAGAGAAACATGGACCTGTGAGAGACATCAATTGGTAGCCTCTCATACGCCCCCACCTGGAGACCCCACGGGCAACCCAGACGGGTGCCCCCACCATGAATCCAACACCGACCTTTCGGGTTCGCAGGCTGGCGATCAATCCACTAAGCCACACCTGCCAGGGCCAAAAATATATTTTCAAGTATTAAAAATACATGTTCTACTTCCCAGCTACATAAGCTGGCCGCGGGCATACACGCCTCCGAGGGACAGGAGTAATGAGGTATCAAGCCCCGAGGTGTAGGGCCGAGGGACGCTGGGGTAGCCGGGCTGAGCGGGAGTTGCGCGAGTTTGGGGGCATGATTGAGAGAGGGCTCCCGAGCACTGGGTAGGTGGGGAGGGACCGTGGTGGTCGGCGGGGCGGAGGGGGGAGGGCTCCTCCTGGGGGCGGGTCTGCGGAGGGCCGACCTCTGCGGGCGCCTGGTGAGGCGGCTGCAGGCGCGTGCGCGTCGCTACGCCGGGCGTTTCAAAAGCCTGGCTACCAGCACTCGCGCAGGCGGTGCGTGCGCAGCCCTTGGACCCGGCGCGGTTCAGCAGCCTCCCGGAACCGGTCCGTCCCACCTCCTGTGGAATTCGGACTCCCGCTCGACGCCCGCTCTCTCCTCACGCCTCGCTGGCCGTAGTTGCCATGGTTCACTTCTTGCACCCGGGCCTCTCTCCGGTGACCATCGTCCTTCCCGACGCTCAGAAGGATGCCCTGGGCCGCTGCGTGGTTCTGGTGAGCGCTGGGGCAGGGGTGGGGACGCGAACCGCTGCGGGTGCCGGGAGGGCGCGGTAGGTCGTCGGGGACCTTGCGAAGGCGTTTATTGGGTCGTTGGGCTGACGCAGGGTAAAGTCTGAAGAAGCTGAGCTCCCGCTAGACTCCCGTCGTTGTCCGGGAAGTGCAAACTTGAGGGGAGTTTCCTGCCCGGGGCGTCCAAGCCTCAGGGCGGATCGTGGTGATCTTGAGCAGGTGAGTGGAGGCCCCGCGAGAGCGAGTCCCGCTTCCCGCGTGACCTTGGACGAGTCCCCTCCTCAGATCTTAAGACTCTCCTGTTGGCCGTAGCTGTTGCACGGTGTGCGGTGAGGTTAGACATAAGTGCTGGGCTTGGCATTAGGCCCGCCCCGAAGGGGACGGTGGTGCTTACTGTCGTAATGAACCCAGATGCCCCAAACCTCGACGGTTTCCCTGCGTGCATTGCGGACGCCGCACTCCCTAGAGGCGGTGACCCCTGGGCCTCTACTACCTGAGTCCTCTGGTCCGGGGACCGTCACCGGAAGACCCTCCTGAGACTGGCTGGGGGAACTGGAAACCCCGAAGACTGAAATTCTTTCAATTTCACGGTGTTTAAAAAACAAAACAAAACAAAACCCCTGGAATACCTTTTAAACTAAACTCGGAGCAAAATGCAAGCCAAAAGAGTATTTGGCACTTACTGTTGTTTTAAGTAATATAACATTTCTAAAGTAAATCGGATTATCTGCTTATGAACTTGAACTTGACATCAGGTATTATGTCAGACTCCACATTCTATACAATAGACACCCCAAAACACACTCTTAGAACTAAACATCTAGTGATGGCTCAACCCAAAAATTAGTACAGAGGGAAGGAAATAATCTGGTTGAGGGTGTACTTAGTTTACTAGTGCCTTTTTTGTGTTTAGAGAAACAGGGAGAGAAATATCAATGTATGAGAGATACACTGAATAGTTGCCTCCCACACGCCCTCAACTGGGGACCAGGCGGGCAACCCAGGCAATATGCCTTGGTCAGCAATCGAACCTGTGACCTGTCGGTTCTCAGGCTGGAGCCCAATCCACTGAGCCACACCAGGCAGGGCTAAACGCAAGATTCTTTTGAAGAAAGGTCTATTTGTAACTCGGGTTCTATGTATATTGATTTTCTTTGTAAGACTTCATGTTTAGTTTATATTTTAAAGGTTTTATTCATCTTTAGATGGAGAAGGGAGGAAGAGAAACATCTGTGTGTGAGATAAACGTGTCCCGCGACTCAGGCATATGCCCTGGCCCACAGTGGAACTGACAACCTTTCTTTCGCTTTGTGGGATGTCGCCCAACCAACTGAGCCATACTGGTTAAGGACTGAGTTTGCTAATATTTTGTTAAATGTTCTTATGTCCATGTTTATGAGGGAATTGCTCTTTAAAAATACTCTGTTTGGTTTTAGTATCAGGATAATGCTGGTCTCAAAAAATGAATTGGGACGTGTTAGTTCCTATTAAATTTTTTTTGAGTATGTGGAGGATTGGTGCTATTACTTAAGTGTTAATAGAACTCACCAGGGATGCCACTGAGAATTTTAATTTCTTTGGGGGAGGAAAGGTTTTTAATTATGTGTATTTCTTGGGGAAGGATTTTATTATATATTATACTTACAGAAGCATCATTTCATCAAGAAGCCATAACATTCCTAAATGTGTACACACTTGCAGATTGCCAGTTTTTGTAGTTTGTCATTGAAGGGATTTGCCCATTTCACCCAGTTATCCAATTTATTGACAAAATTGTTAATACAATTTGTTTATTATCCTTTAATATTTATACGATCTGTAATGATTCCCTATTTTGTTCTGGTTTTGGTCACTTGTTTTTTTCTCTTGGTCTTGTACTGTACCTAGGGATTTAGTAATAATACTGTTGATCTTTTGGCTTTGTTTTATATCCATTGCACTTCTTTTTTTTTTTAATTTCTTTATAATTCCTTTCTTATGCTTACTTTGGGTTTAACTGACTCTTCATTTTTTTTATGGTGGATACTTTAGGTCATTTTTTAATCTTTTTTTGAGTATTTAGAGCTATACTTTTAGCTACACAGATAGAGCTCTACATACTGTTTTCATACTGCTGTGGTTAACACCCATAAATTTTTATATATTGTTAAGAATATTTTCTAAGTTTCATTATGGTTTCTTCTTTGACCCATGAGATCTTTAGAAGAGTACTGCTTAATTTCCCAATAGTTGGATATTCTACAGATCTTTTTTTTATTTTTTATTTTAAATTTAATATTGGTCTTAAAAATTTTTATTTTTCAGTTGCAGTTTATATTCATTGTGTATCAGTTTCAGGTGTACAGCATAGTGGTTAGATAGTAATATCCTTTGCAAAGTGGTTCCTCTTAATATTTCAAATACCCATCTGTCACCATGTATATTGTGACTATTGACTATATTCCCTATGCTGTACTTTATTACATCCTTGGGACTATTTTTTGAGTACCCTTCATCTTTTTCATCCAGCCACCTAACCCCCCTCCCCTCTGGCAATCATCATTCTGTTCTTTGTATCTATGAGTCTGTCTCTATTTTGTTGTTTCATTTACTTTGCTCTTTAGATTCCACATATGGTATTTGTCTGCCTCTGACTTATTTCACTTAGTATAAAACTCTCTAGGTCCATCCATGCTGTCATAAATGTGTTAATTGACTTTTTAAAAAATCTTTATTATATTTTTTCCATTACAATTTATCCCTTTATATCCCCCTACCCCAGTTGACTTTTAATGTTATTGTGTTGTCAGAGAACATACTCTGATTTCAGTCCATGTACATTCATTGAGATTGGTTTTATGGCTCAGATATATGGGTGCATGTTCATATACACTTAAGAGGAATATGCCCTGGCTGGTGTGGCTCAGTGGATTGATTACCAGCCTGCGAACCAAAAGGTTGCTGGTTCGATTCCCAGTCAGGGTACATGCCTGAGTTGCAGGTCCTCAGTAGGGGGCACGTGAGAGGTAACCACACATTGATGTTTCTCCCCCTCTTTTTATCCTTCCCTTCCCCTCTCTCTAAAAATAAATAAATAAAATCTTTGAAAAGGAATCTATTCTGCAATTGTGTAGAGTATTCCATGAATGTCAGGTCAAATTGGTTGATAATGTTTATGTTCTTACCTGTTTGTATCAGTTACTGAAGATGAGTATTCCAACTGTAATTATAGATTTTTCTCTTTTCAGTTTCTGCTTTATAAATTTTGATCCATTTTGACTTTATTTTTGTATGTGGTATTTGAAATGGTTGCAGATTCATTTTCTTGTGTGTAGCCCTCCAGTTTTCTCACTACCATTTTTTAAGAAGCTGTTATTTTCTCATTGTGTATTTTTGCCTCTGCTTCATGAATTTTTAGAAAAGATTTCATTATTTTTTTTAGAGAGAGGGGAAGGGAGGGAGAAAGAGGGAGAGACAATGTGAGAGAGACATTGATCTGTTGCCCCTGGTACACACCTAGACCAGGGACCAAACCTGCAATCTAGGTATGTGCCCTGACAGGCAATCAAACCAGTAACCTTTTGCTTTGCAGGATGATGCCCAGCCAACTGAGCCACATCTTTCAGGGTTGCTTCATGAATTTTGAAGCTGTTAGTAAGTGTGTATACATTTAGGAATTACATCTTAATTGACTCTTTTATCATTAATTAAGACATCAATCTTTTTTTTTTTTTTTCACTCTCACCCTCCAAGGACATGCTTATTTTAAAAAAAAGAAGATTTTATTATTTTTTTTAGAGAGAGGGAAAGAGAGGGAGAGAAACATCCATTTGAGAGAGAAACATTGATTGGTAGCCTCTCATACTGAGCCTCTACTGGGGATGGAATCCACAACCCAGGCGAGTACCCTGAGTGGGAATAGAACCAGCAGCCTTTTGTTTTGCAGGCCAATGCCCAAACAACTGAGCCACACTGGTCAAGGTTTCATGCTAATTGGTTTTAGAGGGAGGGAAATGGAGGGAGAGAAAGAAACATTGGTGTGAGAGAAGGGACCGTGCTCCCACCAACTGAGCCCCACCAGCCAGATATCCTGATTTTTGGTAATGTTGCCCTGTAGCATTCTTTTTCTGGCATTATTTGTGTATCAGTTTCAGGTGTACAGCATAGTGGTTAGATAGTAATATCTATCTTGATCACCCAAGCTTCCTTAGGAGTAATTTTAATGACTTTGTAGTGTTCTTTTTGCTTAAAGCATCTCTCTTGTAAAAGCAGTCTTTGTTAAACATGTTTAAAAAATTTTTATTTATTGACCTTAGAGAGAGAGGAAGGGAAAAAAAGAGCAAAACACTGATTTATCATTCTACTTATTTATGCATTCAGTGATTGATTCTTATATGTTCTCTGACTCAGGGATTGAGCCTGCAACCTTGGCATATTGGGTGGACCTTCTAACCAACTGAGCTACCCAGCCAGGGCTTACTTTTTTTTATCCAGTCTGACAATTTGTGTATTTCATTTCATTTTTCTTTTCTTTATTTTATTTTTAATTTTTTTAGCTTTTGGGGTTTTTTTAGTTTTTATTATTTTATTTTATTAATTTTTGCTTTTTAAACTGCTTTATTAACTTCACAACATGTAATAAGCATTTTTCCATGCAACAGGTAAAACTCTTCTGCTGACACAAACTTATAAATTGGGCTAAAACACAACATTCATTTAGAAGCTGGTAATACGAGACTCACAGGAAACAAGTATCAGCAATAGATTTACAAGGAAGGTATATCACAAATATGTAAGTTTAGGAAGCAGATGTGTCTTCCTGTTAACTTTAGGGATTTTCAAAGCAGAAGACATGAGGCTTCTCAGGCATAAGACAAAGCTCAGCCAGTGTAGCTCAGTGGATTGAGCATAGGCTGTGAACCAAAGGGTTGCCAGTTCAATTCCCACTCAGGGCACATGCCTGAGTTGTGGGCCAAGTCCCTAGTTGGGGCCACGTGAGAGGCAACCACACATTGATGTTTCCCTCCCTCTCTTTCTCCCTCCCTTCCCCTCTCTAAAAATAAATAAGTAGTATCTTTAAAAAAAAAAAACCTCACTGTGATGGTAATAGGAGTAGGATGTCAGTGCTAAGTGCCTTTAGACTGTGACTGAACTGCTCTTCCCTTAGCATTTCTGTCAGCCCTCTCAGCTCCTCCATCCTTTCTGTATTTGTTTTTTTAAATATATTTTATTGATTATGCTATTACAGTTGTTCCATTCCCCCCCTTTATTCCCCTCCACCCTGCACACCCCATCCCACCAGTCTTCCCCCGCTTTAGTTCAAGTCCAGGGTCATACATATAAGTTCTTTGACTTCTACATTTCCTATACTATTCTTAACCTCTCCCTGTCTATTTTCTATCTACCATTTATGCTACTTATTCTCTGTACCTTTTCCCCCTCTCTCCCTCTCCCACTCCCCCACTGATAACCCTCCATGTGATCTCCATTTCTGTGATTCTCTTCCTATTCTAGTTGTTTGTTTGTTTGTTTTTAGGTTCAGTTGTTAATAGCTGTGAGTTTGTTGTCATTTTACTGTTCATAGTTTTGATCTGTTTCTTAGACAAGTCCCCTTAACATTTCATATAATAAAGGCTTGGTGATGATGAACTCCTTTAGTTTGACCTTATCTGGGAAGCACTTTATCTGCCCTTCCATTCTAAAAGATAGCTTTGCTAGATAGAATAATCTTGGATGGTAGGTCCTTGCCTTTCTTGACTTTGAATACTACTTTCCAGCCCCTTCGTGCCTGTAAGGTTTCTTTTGAGAAATCAGCTTATAGTGTAATGGGAACTCCTTTGTAGGTAACTCTTTCCTTTTCTCTTGCTGCTTTTAAGATTCTTTCCTTGTATTTAATCTTAGGTAATATGATTATTGAGTGCCTTGGTGTGTTCCTTCTTGGGTCAAATTCTTTGGGACTCTCTGAGCTTCCTGAACTTCCTGAAAGTCAATTTCCTTTGCCAGATTGGTGAAGTTCTCCTTCATTATTTGTTTAGATAAATTTTCAGTTTCTTGGTCTTCCTCTTCTTCTTCTGGCCACCCATATGATTCAGAACATTTAAAGAAGTCCTGGAGGTTCCTAAGCCTCTCCTCATTTTTGGAATTCTTGTTTCTTCATTCTGTTCTGGTTGAATATTTCTTTGTTTCTTCTGCTCCAAATTGTTGTTTTGAGTCCTGGTTTCCTTCCTGTCACTGCTGGTTCCCTATAGATTTTTCTTAATTTCACGTAATGCAACCTTCATTGCTGCCTGGGTCTTTTTTTATGCTGTTGAGGTACCTGGATGTACCTGGAGAGGTACCTGGAGGTACCTCTCTGAGGTACCAGAGAGTTCCTGGAGCATCCTGATATCCAGTGTTTTGAACTGTGTATGTGATAGGTTGGCTATCTCTTCATCGCTTAGTTGCATTTTTTTTTTCTGGAGCTTTGATCTGTACTTTCATTTGGGCTTTTTTTTTTTTTTTTGTCTCAGCATGCCTGTTACATAGTAAGAGGCAGGGCCTCAGGTGTTCACCAGGGAGGGGCAACCCAGTTGCTGCATTGATGCTATATGTGGGGCAGGGTTCTGAGAGGGAACAGTGCTTTTGCTGTGCTCTTTGCTGGTTTTTAGTCACTTACCCCACTTCCCACAATCAAATTGGGCTCTTCTGGTGCTGATTCCCAGGTGGGTGGGTTTGTGTATGTTCTAGGACCCTGTGGGTCTCTCTAGAGAACTCTCCTGTGAGGCTGGGAGTTTCTCTTGCTGCCACCTCGACCACCACAGGTATTTTCAGTCAGAGGCTTTGAGGCTTTATATCCCTGTGCTGGAACCCTAGGTTGTGGGATCTATCTTGTTCCCTAGTTGTTCCTCCCAGTTTATCTGCATGTGAATGTGGGACTGACCTGTCTGCAAGCCACCTGTTCTCTAGCTGCTGCCTTGCCTTGAGTCCTCTCCACCCGTCCTAGCAGTGTGGATGAATGTTTTTTCTTTAACTGCCTGGTTGTCGGACTTCCATACAGTTCAATTTTCTGTCAGTTCTGGTTGGTTTTTTGTTTTTAAATTTGTTGTTGTCCTTCTTTTGGTTGTGCAAGGAGGCACAGTGTGTCTACTTATGCCTCCATCTTGGCCAGAAGTTCATTTTTGTATTCTTTTATCTCATCCTTGCCTGTGGCTCTCCAAGCCTCTGACTCAAGTCCTGTCTGTGCTGCAGGATAGACTGCCTACATGTAACTGTCTATGATTTTCTCGAGGCACACAATATTCACCAGCTTCCAAAGGCAGAGCCAAGGGCTATCCTTTATTAGCATCTTGCTCCTTTTCATTCTTTTGGTTTTTTTTCTTCCCCCCATTTTTCTGGTTGGTGTTTTCCATGTTGAGATTTCTTATTGCTTCTTCCTCTTTGGACACCATTGCTCCTGGGCCTATCCTTGCTCTTTCCTTCTCCCAATTCCTGCCCCGTACTTTGCTGGACACCTGCACCCACACATACCTGCTCTCCCTTAACCTCCTACTGTTGGGGGACCCCCCCTGGACCTTACACCCTGAGGGCCATTGGTAGTAGGAACCAAGAAGAGTGGGAGCCATAGCCTGGTCTAAGCTGTGCCTTTTAAGTTAGAATGCATGTAACTATCAAAATAGTTGAGTATAAGTCTCTCTGTTATTTGTGTTCTGTTTGTCATATTTGTTGTTGCGTTTCTTCCTTTCTTGATTTCTTTTCTTTTTTTTTTTTTTTTTTTAATTTTATTTGTTATTAGAGAAAGGGGAAATGAGGGATAGAGGGAGAGAAGCATCAACGTGGAAGGGAAACATTGATTGGTTTCCTCTCACACGTCCCCAACTGGGGACCTGGCCTACAACCCAGGTGAGTGCCCTGAATGGAAATTGAACTGGTGACCATTCGGTTCACAGGCTGATGTTTAAACTACTGAGCCACACTAGCCACGCCTTTCTTGATTTCTTTTGAATTGAATATTTTTAAAGTTCCATTTTATCTTACTAGTTCTGTTTCTCTCCTTTTCTTTCCTTCTTTATTGATCATTCAAAGATGGCAATTTTTAAAGTGTAGCCTTAGAATCTCTGGGGTCCCTAAGACCCCATTATTTCCCCTTTAAGCCATAATTGTAAAATTTGCAAGAATGTAAAAACAGTGCTGCTCTTGTCACTAAACTCTTGAATGTTATTTTTGAAAATTCAGCTTTTTTAAAAAAATGTCAACATGAGATTGGTCTTTTAACATGTATTATTTCTAAATGAATTAATGTGTATTTTAAAGACTTAACAGTTTTAACTTACAGTGTAGTAAATGTTGATAGACATAACCCAGTATTTAAGATTATAATGGGGCCCTAAGACCAAAAAGTGAGAAATATGGCTCTAGGTTCTATCATACAAAGACTTAACACAGTCTACTGTTATTATTTTATTTTATTTTTTAAAAAGTATTTATTTTTATTTATTTTTAGACAGAGGGAAAGGGAGTGAGAAAGAGTGGGAGAGAAACATCAATGTGTGGTTGCCTCTCATACAACCCCCACCAGGGACCTAGCCCGCAACCCAGGCATGTGCCCTGACTGGGAATCGAACCAGTGACCCTTTGCTTCACAGGCCAGTACTCAATCCACTGAGCCACGCCAGCCAGGGCTTACACAGTCTACTTTTAAACATATCACTTTACCTTATAAGTGTATTCCTTCATTTCTCTCCTCTTAGCCTTTCCTTTGTGCTGTTGATATGATACTGTATAATATTTATTTCTTCATGTTATAAATTGTGCAATATACTGTTTTTATTTTTGCCTTGATTAATCAGTTCTTAAAGAAATTAGGAAACAAAAATTTTGTATTCACATGTTCCTTTTCTAGCATTCTTTCTTTTTCTCTAGATCCCAAACACTTGCCTTGTTTCATTTTTCTTCAGCTTAAAGAACATTGACCTTTTATTTTTTAATTTTAACTTTTTTATTTTTTTAAAAAGATTTTATTTATTTTTAGACAGAGGGGAAGGAAAGGAGGAGGAGAGGGAGAGAAGTATCAATGTGTGGATGCCTCTCCTGCACCCCCTACTGGGTACCTGGCTGGCAAACCAGGCATGTGCCCTGATTGGAAATCGAACCCGTGACCTTTTGGTTCACAGGCCGGCACTCCAACCACTGTGCCACACCAGCCAGGGCTGACCTTTTCTTATAGTGTGAATCTGCTGATGAAAATTTGTCTATATTTTTGTTTGAAAATATCTTTATTTTACCTTTATTTTTGAAAAATATTTTCATTGCACTTAGGTTTTCTCCTTACTGCACTTCAAAAATGTTATTTCATTGTCTTTTGGCCAGCATTGCTTCTGATGAAAATTCAGTGGTCCTACCTTTTTTTTAATCGTGTCCACACAAACCCATGTAAATATTTTTCTCTTTGTCATTGGTTTTTAGGCATTTGCCATGTTTCTTTTTTTTCTTTTAAATTGCGCTTTGGGTCTATTTTGCTTCTGGGATTAGTAGGTTTGTATTTTGAATCTAGTTTGACCATTTTTTGACTTTTTTTAAAGAAGCAATCAAATTTGTTTTATTCTTTGTAGCCAGTGAATTAACTGTAATTAAATAAATATTAAACTATAAAACAATTTTATAGATTCCATGTATAGGATATTATCTTTTCTGACCATTACTTCTTAAAATATTTTTTCTTTCCTAATACTTCCTCTCTTTGGTGTTTCAATTGCA
Source organism: Anoura caudifer (assembly GCA_004027475.1). NCBI lineage: Eukaryota > Metazoa > Chordata > Mammalia > Chiroptera > Phyllostomidae > Anoura > Anoura caudifer. Next base: position 387 of record PVKU01010467.1, on the reverse strand, counting down.
CATTTTTATTAGATTGCTTAAGATTGCCCCTTGGGACTCTACGTTTCTCTTTATTTTTTTGTTTCTGCTTAGGGTTTTTTTGTTGGTTTGTTTGTTTGCGTTACCTTTAACTTCACTGATCTCTAAGTTTGTGGTGTCTAAGTTTTGAAAATGTTATCTCGTATTATTTAGTTTAGACTATATTTTTCTTATTTTTTTAATTATATTTTATTGATTATGCTATTACAGTTGTCCCATTTTCCCCCCTTCATTACCCTCCACCCTGCACACCCCTCCCACCCACATTCCCCCCTTTAGTTCATGCCCATGTGTCATAAGTTCTTTAGCTTCTACATTTCCCACACTACTCTTGCCCTCCCCCTGTCTATTTTCTACCTACCATCTATG